>JASIRB010000040.1:1067427-1246934 GCA_030323885.1 Branchipolynoe longqiensis | reverse complement strand
AGTCTTACCTTGGTACAGATGATGGATAACTGTTGTTTTACCGAGGTATAAGCCTCGGATAGATGTGGGCTAGGGAGAGGTAAGCACGTCCGGTACCAGCAATCTTAACCTACTTATTGAGGATAAAAATGACTTTCAAACAATGGATACTATTACTTTACCGAAAAGGTACACCAACGGAATAGATGTGGCAGGGTGTGGCGGGAGGGCCCTAGCCCACATCTATCCGAGGCTTATACCTCGGTAAAACAACAGTTATCCATCATCTGTACCAAGGTAAGACTCGTATAACTATACTATTTTACCTCGGTAAACAGCCTCAGGCTAGCCTCAGGCTAGGGAGACCTTTACATAATTCATTTTTATCCTTAATATCATTCTTTCTTATTATTATAACATTCTAAATTTTTGTTCTCACCTATTCTTGTTAGTTGGCGAGAAGACGCTTTGCAACGCCGGTAGGCTTTTCTAGTCGTTTATTATAATGTTTTGCAAACGACTTAGCCGTCTTCCAGCCTGCATGCGCTAGTATTCTTTTCACAGAAATACCAAGCACCCGTGCCTTGGAGACCATGGCTCCTCTAGTTGAGTGGGAAGAGTATTTACTCGTATCCACTCCAGCCAATTTCAACACCGTAATTGTCCATCTGGCAAGTGTGTCTCGTGAAATCGCCTTATGTGGCTTTATAAAGCTCACTAATAGTTGTTGTGATGCACGTAAATCCTTTGTCTTGTATATATAAGCCCGTATGGCCGACACAACACATAATTTCCGATCATTCGGAAAACAGTCTAAGTGAACCGTTGATAAAGGGTCACCTAACGTGTTCGATTTGAGCAATTTTTCTAAATCAAACGTAGCTTGTTGCTTGTCTATTTCTAATCCAGTTAAGGATAAAGCAACAATCGTCTGTCCTCTGTGTCCGGTTACTAACAATAACAGGACCGCGACCTTAAAACCTAACTGTTTTATATCTAACCACGAGTTGTGAGGCCAAGCCTGAAACAACTTAAATACTATAGAAACATCCCAAAACCGACTATACTTTGGTTTTGGAGGATTCCTTTGATAAATTGAACGAAGTAAATAACAAATAACATAATGTTTTCCAACTGTTTCGCCATCAATTCTAGGTAATATAATTGATAACGCACACCTCGCCGCATTAATCGATCCAAAGGAAAGTCCTTCATCCTCTAGAGAACGAAGAAACCGAGCTACTTGTGAAATCTTTGGATTTGTTGGCTTAACTTTCATTAACAAACAATGTACACCCCATTTCTTTAAATAGGTTGTATACATTTTGACAGTTCCTGGCCTCCAGGCATCCGATACTATCCTATCCTCAGTAATTCTGTCCAATCCAAATTGCTGTAGCTGCTTCCTTAGAAAAGGAATGCCAATAGGGGCGTCGTTGACACGTCGCCGTGAACCACTAGCGGTCCGTGGTGCGTCAGATTCCCGAGTTTTCTTGGGAATCGTATACGATCTTTTGCCAGTTGTGAAACTGCTGGCAGCCAAGGTTGCGTGTCCCAATCGGGCACCACCAGTATCGCATGTGTCCCTTCCAAGCCGATTTTTCTCACTACTCGGCTGATAATGCTAAATGGTGGGAAAATATAAAAATAATTATTTTCCCAGGTAATAGCAAACGCATCTACTTTCCAAGCATCCGGTTCAGGATGCCAAGAAACATAACAGGGTAACTTGTTATTATTTCGTGATGCAAATAAGTCAACTTCAGGTGTACCCCATTTTTCACAAACGAAGTTAAACAAATGTGTAGAGAGAGACCACTCTAAATGGTCATGGAAATTTCTACTTTTATAATCTGCAAGTGTATTTTGTGACCCTGGAATATGCGCTACAGTCAGCCAGACTTGTTGAGCCTGTGCCCAGTTCCAAATCAGTTTAGATAACTGATTGCAAGACTTTGATTTGGTTCCACCCATGTTACGAATATATGCCATGGCAGTAGTATTATCAGTTAGTATTCTAACCTGTGATTTATTTATCTTTACTAAACTACGTAAGCCCAGATAAATAGCACGCAATTCTAGTGCATTAATATAGTCTGATTTTTCATCATCAAGCCATCTACCTCCTGTTGTGACCCCATCTCGATGAGCTCCCCAACCTTCTAACGAAGCATCAGTAGTAATTACTGTATTAGGTTCCGCCATGCGGATTGGATTTGGTGAACTTGCTATATGTTGCATCCACCATCCAATATCCTGTAACCCTTCTTGCGAAATAAACATCTTTCGCTCAAAATTGCCTTTAGTTCGTGTTAACGCTAAATTTTTATCTATTTCTAGCGACTTAATATGGGCCTTCCCATATAACACAGCAGGTGCATATGAGGTCATTATGCCAATAAGAACAGCAACCTGTCTAATTTTTGGCTTTGATAACTTAATAAGCTGAGTCGCTGTAGTCATAAACTTAATTAGTTTTTGTTCTGTTATCGACACTGTAAGGGACTGTGTATCCAGAATAAACCCTAAACATTTGAGTTGTTTTGTTGGTTTAAACACTGACTTTTGTTGATGTACATAAAACCCCAATTTAGTGAGTAATGCACATAAATCCAAAACTGCATTCACACAACCAATTTGTGTTGATGCTATAATAAAAGAATCATCTATGTATGGAAACATTATGTGACCCTTCCTCGCCATTACCGAGAAAACAGGTTTAAGCAATTTAGTAAATAAACGTGGCGCACAAGCTAAGCCATTCGGCATGCAGGTAAACTCATAGAGTTGGTTATCCCAAATAAATCGAAGAAATTTTCGGTATTGTTCCATTATGGGAAGCGTATAATATGCATCCTGTAAATCAACACTAGCCATCCACGCATCTGGTGTAATCAGATCTCGTGCCGTATCTAGAGAGAACATTTTAAAATGTCGATATTCCACCCTTTTATTAAGGATTGTTAAATCCAGGATCATTCGAACATCACCATTAGGCTTCGGTCTCGAGAAAATGTTTGAAATAAACTGTCCTGAACAGTGTGTCACTTTTTGTATAATTCCTTTCTCAAAGAATTTATGTACCTGTTTAGTTAGTGCGTCTCGTTCAACTGGTTGAATGTTATATGGAAAAGGTATTATACTTTGTACAGGAATTTGTGTAAAGGGAATTTGAACACCCCTAACTATTTCTATAATTTCTTGGTCACTAGTAATTTTGTGCCACTCAGAAATATGATTACTAATATTACCAGCCACAAAGTTGCTTACAGTTTGTGTGTTTTTAGAGGCTGCAGGGACTTGTAAAGTTTGTGTTTGGACCTCTACTTGGACCCGCCCCTGGGGAAAGGTCTCGACGAGTTGAACCCTCGGCCTATTGGCCGTGCGGTGTTGTCGGTCCAGCCTGGGCGAGCGCCCCGGCCCCGAAACCCTTGACCGAAGTTTGAACTCGGTCTGGTTCCTCTGGTGAACCGTCGTGGACGAAAATCCCCTCGTGACTTTTTGAAACGAGGAACTTCCTGTTTCTTCTTGCCATCCATGTTTTTGCCACTCTTGGCTGCAGTCTCTACCTCTTTATAGAGGTATTGTAGTTGACCGCCAAACATCTTGGTATTATCTAAAGGTTTCCCTTTAATCGGCTCTGGAGCAAGATAGAGCGTAAACTCCTTCCCCTCATTATCGGTAACCTTCTTAGAGCGAGCCACTTCTTTGCCAGCATCTGTGCAAACTGACTTGAAGACATTTTCATATCTTCGAAACGACAGGTAATTACCTGCCGCCGCTAGCACTGCAATGCCTTTGTCCATTGTCTTAGCCAAAGACGAGAACTTATTTTCACTCTGCATCCTATTAGCCACAGGAACAATAGCTGTTAGGGTAGCCAACACTGCCTTATGCACTGTGTGCAACACATCCTCAAACTTCTTACGGTCATCCGTCATATTGACATCCCGATCCATTTCTTTAATGATGGAGTTGGGAACACCCTTTATGCCTGTTAACTCATCTCCTAACTTGGAGATAACCTCCGCCGGTTTGAACGTGCGAAAATGACCATTCACGGTCTCGCGCATAAGCGTAGTGGTTTTAACCCGCTTAGCCTTTGGCTTCTCCACCTTCTTAGCCACTTTAGTGCCAATGTCCGCATAGACCCCTTCATATATGGTGTCTGAGTCTGATTCCGTAGAAGTAGACTCAGTGGACGACTCAGAAGAAGAATATTTCCTCTTCCTCTTCTTCTTTTTGGACTTAGTCTTCCGCTTTTTGCGAAAACCAGTCTCTGCCCGCTCCTTGGTGAATTCATCACCCGAAGAAATCACCTGTTTCTTCTTCTTCCTCCGTTTAGGAGAAGGAGGAGGAGGAGCCTTAAGCTCCACCGCCGAGTCTGTGTCCAAGAAATCCTCAAATGAATCCTCTTGGACACTCGGCCTACGCCGCTTCCGAGACACAGGCGATTTGGCAGTCAAGATGTGGCTTTCCAATCTTGCAAAGCGAGCCTCCCAATCTGGAGGCGCAGGCACATCAGGCACTGCGTCCTCGTCCGGGTCGGAGAGGATATGCGCCCGGGGCTGTGTCGACGGCCCTGCCGACAACACAGGTGAGGAGTCGTACTCCTCGTCCACTCCACTCGGAACACGCCCCTCGGCTGCTGCTGCACCGCGCTTACTCCGCTTCGTGGCCATCGGGAACTGAAACAAAATTTTTGGTCAGTCCCGGTATATATATATGTCACAATATGGTTGTTTCAAACTCATTTGGACATCTATTGGTGTTAAAGAACGTGTTTATACCGTTATAACACAGGCGTAATAAGCTAAATTTGTGCGTGGGTTGTGGGTCAAGCCCAAACCTTACGCGGGGTCGGGACCAGTGTATCGGCCCGCCCATCCCTCTGTTCCGCACACTTCTCCCACCTGTGACTACTACGTCAACAAGTTGGAGAAAATGCTACGAAACTCGGAGAAACGCCTGAAAAAGTTTTGTCTAGGGGAGTCTATAAAAGAAACCCAGGAGCATCTCCAACATTACTCTCTATTAGAGTACGAGAGAATTTCCACATGAGATAGGGCGAAACCCACATCTCTACCCATAGTCACACGGTGACCCGGGTGTTGACATAACCGCTAATGACCGGTTTGGTTCCTTCGAGAAACCCACTCGAGTGTTCTATCCTTGGTTGTTTATAACCAAATAACTCGTCCAAATTGGACCAACGAAAGTCTAAACTTTCCATATTGATGCTCTAATGCATCATAATTAAGCTAACCACAGTTTTTATTATACTTACTGCGTATTTGCTTGTATGTAGACTAATTTTGCCGGAGCAACCCAACGACACGTTATCCAGTCGTGAGTTGTATATGCTAATTGCTGGTACCGGACGTGCTTACCTCTCCCTAGCCTGAGGCTAGCCTGAGGCTGTTTACCGAGGTAAAATATATTATATAGATATAGTATAGTTAGTTAATGTAGAAAAACTGCCGGAGCTACTCAACAAACGGCCTCCCATAATTATGCTAATTGCTGGACCCGGATGTGATTCCTTCTCCCTGGACTACGACTACGAGTAGCCAGAGGCGTAGTACCGAGGTAAAATAGAAAAATATAGTGCATGTAACACATGATATAGATACGCACTTTGATTTGATTTGAGAAAGTAAAAAAGACATCAACCATTGTCGGTTGGGTACAGTGATGGGATTGGAGTCTGAGAAAGGACGTGCGTGTGTGGGTGTGGGTGTGGGTGTGGGTGTGGGTGTGGGTGTGCAGGTGTGTGCAGGACTGCGCATGTGCGTTGGAGGGTACGTGGTTGGGGAGGGGCGCCAAGTCCATTGATTCTACTCAAACTTTTTTTTTACTACCTTCTGTTCTGCCTCCCTCATTCATGCCAATGGTGATGTGCAGGGGGGGGGGGTGGCTGCGTGGAAGAGGTGGCGTAGGTGGGGTGGGGGGGGGGCATGTACGGACTGCAGGTGGCGCCACCGTCTACGTGTGTGGGTACAATGGCGGCCGCGCAGTCGCAGTGAAAGCGGATATGCCGTTAGACCGTGGCGCCCCCACGCGGAGGTCTCGTGCAGATCGGGAACGGTCGCTCATTAAAAAAAAAAAAAAAATGAAAAAAAAACAAGAACAAAGCCAGCCCTGATGATGATGGGCATTTTTCATGCTATTACACAAAAAGAAAGTCAACTCCTTCTTTTACGCTGAGGGACTCTTGGCGAAAGAGCACGCGTTATCTGTGAGATGCAGGGAGTCTGGTACGGAATACAGGACAAAGTAATGTATATAATAATGTTTGATGAACCAGTTGTGGACCACTGGTTGGAGTGGAAAATAACCCAAACTGCAAATGGGTCCACTGAACAGCTTAAAAGGAAGGAAATGTGGCAGAAGTTCAGTGTGCAGCATGCTCTGTGGAAAAGGTCTTTTCTATTATAGAGGATTTCAGCAAGAATCTTCCCTCTGGTAGGAGTGGCGGGAACTAATGGTGTGGGTAGCAGCTACTGTGCGGCTTGTTCTGAGTGAGTGAGTTTGTGATGGGTGAATGGGTGGGTGAGTGAGTGGGTGGGTGAGTGGGAGATGAGTCAGTGAGTGAGTGAGAGAGTTACTGGGTGAATGAGTGAGTATATTTGTGAGTGTGTGAGTGAGTGGGTGAGTGAATAAATGGGCGAGTGATTGGGTGGGTGAGTGAGTGGGTGAGTGAGTGGGTGAGTGACTTGGTGAGTGGGTATGTGAGTGGGCGAGTGACTTGGTGAGTGGTTGAGTGACTTGGTGAGTGGGTGAGTGACTGGGTGAGTGACTGGGTGAGTGGGAGAATGAGTGAGTGAGCTGCTGAGTGGGTGAGTGAGTGGGTGAGTAAGCGAATGAATAAATGGGTGGGAGATTGAGTGGGCGAGTGAGTGGGTGAGTGAGATAGTGGGTGAATGAGTCGGTGAGTCCGTGGGTGAGTCAGTGTGTGGGTGAGTTGGGGAATGAGTGAGTGGGTCAATGAGTGAGTGGGTGAGCGAGTGAGTGAGTTAGTGGCTGAATGAGTGAGTTAGTGGGTGAGTCAGTGTGCGGGTGAGTTGCTGAATGAGTGAGTGTGTCAGTGAGTGAGTGAGTGATTGGTTGAGTGAACGAGTGAGTCAGTTAGTGGGTGAATGAGTGAGTGAGGTAGTGGGTCAGTCAGTGTGTGGGTGAGTTGATGAGTGAGTGAGTGGGTGAGTGAGTGAGTGGTTGAGTGAACGAGTGAGTCAGTTAGTGGGTGAATGAGTGAGTCAGTTAGTGGGTGAGTCAGTGTGTGGGTCAGTTGCTGAATGAGTGAGTGGGTGAATGAGTGAGTGGGTGAACGAGTGAGTGAGTGGGTCAGTGAGTGAGTGAGTGAACGAGTAAGTGAGTGAGATAGTGGGTGAATGAGTGAGTGAGTCAGTGGGTGAGTCAGTGTGTGGGTAAGTTGCTGAATGAGTGAGTGGGTCAATGTGTGAGTGAGTGAGTGAGTGAACGAGTGAGCGAGTAAGTGAGTGAGTGAACGAGTGAGTGAGTGCACCAGTGAGTGAGTAAGTGAGCGAGCGAGTGAGTGAGTGAGTGAGTGAGTGAGTGAGTGAGTGAACGCTCAGTGTGCATGTCTCTGATCATCACAAAGGTGCGATATGTGGACACAGTGAACAATCTCAACACACACAACAAGTAGAATAATGCTATTCATGTCAAGTCACGTCACACTCAGGTCACCAGTCTACGTCAATAACCAACACATATGCATGTGGCGCCACCTGTCGGGGAAAGATGTGAGCGGAGGAGAGTGTCGAATAGAAACCAAAACACAACGCCTAATACGCAGATTCCAAGGCGGTGTTTAAGCATTGCTGGCCTCATTGGTGCATTACATTTAGGAAGTTGTACCGCCTAGCTGGACCTTGCACCCTTGTCGGACGTGACGCTGTGTGTAGTAGGGTTGGGATATGCTGGGGTGGGGTGGAGAGGGGTGCCTCCAGGGGAAGAGGATGCCTTAAATCTAACCTCCTCTGTGAGGTCACAGTGATGTTTGAGCGCCAACCCTGGAGATAGGAAGTTGCTCAGTCAGTGACGATATTGAACAGATGGAGCAGGAGCTGTAATTTCATTGAGACTGATATTGTGATGAGATCTTTATCGTGGGGTAAGATATCCTAAACAGAAATGTCATTTTGTTTGTTGGGGTTTACCGTTCAGAGGTCATATCCGGATGGAGCAGGAGCTGTAATTTCATTGAGACTGATATTGTGATGGAGATCTGTATCGTGGGGTAAGATATCCTGAACATAAATGTCATTTTGTTTGTTGGGGTTTACCGTTCAGAGGTCATATCCAGATGGAACAGGAGCTGTAATTTCATTGAGACTGATATTGTGATGAGATCTTTATCGTGGGGTAAGATATCCTAAACATAAATATAATTTTGTTTGTTGGGGTTTACCGTTCAGAGGTTATATCTGGATGGAGCAGGAGCTGTAATTTCACTGAGACTGACATTGTGATGAGATCTTTATCGTGGGGTAAGATATCCTAAACATAAATGTCATTTTGTTTGTTGGGGTTTAGTGTTCAGAGGTCATATCTGGATGGAGCAGGAGCTGTAATTTCATTGAGACTGACATTGTGATGAGATCTTTATCGTGGGGTAAGATATCCTAAACATAAATGTCATTTTGTTTGTTGGGGTTTACCGTTCAGAGGTCATATCCGGATGGGAATAGCAATGTGAATAATACATGTAAGAATGGGGGTGATTTTATCCTCTTTATCGTTCATGCAATATCTCCCAACTTCCCTCATTATCACTCACATTCATCCTTCAATTCCCTCATTATCGTTCACACAATTTCTCCCTCACTTCCCTCATTATCGCTCACATTTATCCTTGAATTCCCTCATTATCATTCACACAATATCTCCCTCACCTCCCTCATTATCACTCACATTTATCCTTCAATGTCCTCATTATCGTTCAAAGAATATCTCCCTCACCTACCTCATTATCACTCACATTTATCCTTCAATCAGTCACACTATTATCCTTCATACAATTATCTCTCACATCCCTCATTAGCATTCACATAATTATCCGCCTCACATCCCTCATTAGAGCATATATTTATACCCCTCACCTCACTCCCTTCCTTCGCACTCACACATTTATCTCTGTCACTTCCCTCATTATCGCTCACACTTTTATATCCGCCACATTAGGGGAGTTTCCCCATGGCCACAGGTCATTGTGAATAGAAAGCGTTTGACTTGTCCCACATGATATAATTAGCAAACAACCCCGTAAATGGAAGGGCTATTAATAGCACCGTTCAGGGTAGATAAAGGATTCACCCGGTACTCCCAGTACACGGGTGAAGACCAGTCTTATATAAAAAAAAATGGTAGAAAAATCGGGCTAATGAAATGACTCTTTATGAGAGCCTAATTTCACAATCTAAGAAGCAACATTTATTTTTTGTATATGCCTTCATATTTCCCCGCTACCTTTGAGTTGAAAAATATAATAAAATATCTGGTTTAATGAGATTTAAAAGTGAAATCGATGGCGTTCTATGGCCGCCATCTTGTCTTTTTGCATTCTTTCCCATTTGACCAATTCTGTACTGATATAAGTAACCATTTGACACTGGAGCCAGGCATTGTACTTCCTGTTCCATACTAAAGCTATTTTTGCCCGTATTTACAATACGTTGTCCTTCACCCGTGTACTACAAGTACCTGGTGAATCTTTTATCTAAGTTCAGGGTTCATTGAGAGAGAAAGTTAAATTAAAAGTCAGGAATATAATAAATGTTAAACGAATACAAAACAAATATAAAAAAAAGATTAAGCATTACACAACAGAAAATACATCAAGGTCAACTGCAATCTTCTTAAAGGCACATTGTAAATGCCAATGGAGACGTGAAATATGACGTCTCCTTATGAATGGATAGCAAGTCACGGACTAAAAACTATACAGAAAATGTTAAAAGAACTTACACTGTGATATGTTTGTTCATAATCTGACAGACTTGCCAGGTTTTTCCCCTGCTACCATGCATATAGGCTTACCACACCTATTTTCCGGCTACCGTACACCTCCATCTGGCTGTAAGAGGTTAAAATATTGTCACAGTCTATTTGAATATATCTTAAAGTTGTATAATCCGATAGTTTTGAGTTTTTCTCATTTTCTGAGATAAGTATATTATGCTTAGCGTTATAAGCTACATTACTTTAGTTTGAAGTAACCGTTACTAATTTCCTTTAGATATTTGAAGAGCAAAGGGCTAAATTAATTTTGGCAAGCATGCCAAGACTCTGACACCATAGGCTTCGGCAGTAAGATATTTGATTAAAATGCCTCAGTATCCCGTTCTACATGGCGACAAATGTTTAATAACTGCACCAGTATCTAAATTAGAAATGTTGAATCAAGTCTAGGTAATTGTTTTTGTTTTGAATATGTTATGTCTTCATCAAACTATGCAGCTTTAATTAATTACACTAATATATTCACCCAATCTTTCCAAGAAGTAATTCATTGCCTATATTCCATTGTCTATGCTTAAAGGCATCTAATTGTTATACACGATAACACGGTTTGGCCTTATATGGGCATGTCCTAATTTCGCGAGAACGAGGCCACTTCCGGTTATAGGTAAACAAAAGACTGATAGCCTTGAGTTTGCCAGAACGCACAGTGCAAAGCATTAGTTTTATTCAAAATTAATAGAAATCCAGAACCCTAACCTTATAAATTTAATATAATCTATTCGTTGAATATGTTTTCTATATGTGTACCAAGCGATTTGTTTCTAGATGGTGTGGTTTTAGAGATATTTCACTTTTTCTGTATGAAGATTGCTCTCGACCATCGGCAATGCATTGAGTTTGCCGTACGCGCAGTGCAAATCGTCAGATTTATTCAAATTTAATAGAAATCCAGAACCCTAACTTATAAATTTAATATAATCTATTCGTTGAATATGTTTTCTATATGTGTACCAAGCGATTTGTTTATAGGTGGTGTGGTTTTAGAGATATTTCACTTTTTCTGTATGAAGATTGCAAACTGGCGAAACTGCCATTGACAATCAATACCGCGTGCGTTTGTGTACCTGCAAACAGGAATTAGGTCAAGATGGCCGCCAAACCGTGTTTAGGTGTATAAGTCTGAAATGGTGTATTCTTATATTTAATTATATGTTAATTAATGACAATAATATAGTTATCTAATGCATACATCAGTTACCTCATCGTAATTATTCATGTTTTCAAATTTAAATACATTTGGATCAGTTATATTAATGGTATTTAATTATATGTTGCTGCCTGGCAACAATATATGTGTATATATACATACTTGCCATGGAGCAACATATAACTATATATATAGATCTATACTCGGCTAATACTTACAACGCTTAGCTCAACCTAAGCATCCATTTCTCCAGGTTCAACTCCTAAATATGAGAATATACCATGCTGCATGCCTTCATGATGCAACATCTCTGTTCAATCATGAGGCTAACCTGGAAGGACAAAGTGACAAATAAGGAAATACTCGAACGGACGGGGCTGCCCTCTATGGAAGATCTTCTGATCAAAAAGAATCTCCGGTAGATTGGACACCTCATGAGAATGTCATCAGACAGGCTACCAAAGCAGATCCTCTATTCTCAACTGTCTTCTGGTTACAGAAAGATAGGGCGCCCTCGTCTCCGGTTCAAGGATACCATCAAGAGAAACCTGAAGCTGAGAGACATTAAGACCGACTCATGGACACAACTCTCACAGCAGAGAGCTAAATGGAGAGCGGCAGTCAAGTAATGAAAGCAGTCTTTGTCGCATCGCGACCGACAGCATGATAATGATGACCATACACTTAGACTCACACCCCCTCACCTATACCCACATCCAGCCATATTGGCACTGTGGTCTCCTATTGATGACCAAAGTTCTTGTGAAGCAATCACCAGTGTTCCACCGTTGTTGCTGTGGGGTTTGTTTTTTCTCCCTGCCTCGGCTACAGATCAGTGCTCTGTCCCATACATCAACTGATTATTTCAGTTGGCGCTGTCAGCAGCATCGCTGATCACCCTGAACAATGAGCTCCAAGTCAAATTGCTACGCTGTGTAATGTGGCGTTACAAGCTGGCTGTTCTGGGTTATGTAATGCCTTTATGTAATGCCTTCTCAGTTGTGTGAGCATACTTTAATGACCTTAAAGATGTACACATAGTCCGATTAAAGCACCACGTTATCGAAACCAAAGCCCTTAACGAGATTTTATTGTCTGCTTTTTGTTATTTAACGTCCTACCAACTGATTTTCTTTTCTTTTTTAAGTTGTAAGTAGCATTTCTGCCAAATTATTTCTTGGATTGTTCAGGCTCCACAACACATATTTACTCAGTACCAACAACAAAATAACATCTACTCCACCAATGTTAATTGGAAAAAAATCCAAAAGGTTATATAATGTCTATGAGATCCAGTTCTAAATAGTTGAAAAGACAGAGCACAGGAATCGCCCATTGTAAGAATGGTAGGGTGGGGGATGGGGGGATCAGTTACAATCTAGTTTAGCTGATGGACCGACATTTCCTAAGACATTAATCTCTCTACCCCACCCTCTCTTCCTCCCTCACCCCGCCCCTCTCTTTCTCGCTCTCTCCTCCTTCTCCTGTCTCAACCCTTCCCTCACTCCCCCATGTCATCCACTCTCTCTATCCCACCCTCTCTTCCTCCCTCACACGGCCCCTCTCTTTCTCGCTCTCTCCTCCTTCCCCTGTCTCAACCTTTCCCTCACTCCCCCATGTCCCCCACTCTCTCTATCCCACCCCTCTTCCTTCCTCACCCCGCCCCTCTCTTTCTCGCTCTCTCCTCCTTCTCCTGTCTCAACCCTTCCCTCACTCCCCCATGTCCCCCACTCTCTCTATCCCACCCCTCTTCCTTCCTCACCCACCCCTCTCTGTCTCGCTCTCTCCTCCTTCTCATGTCTCAACCCTTCCCTCACTCCCCCATGTCCCACTCTCTCTATCCACCCCTTTCCTTCCTCACCCCACCCCTCTCTGTCTCGCTCTCTCCTCCTTCTCCTGTCTCAACCCTTCCTCACTCCCCCATGTCCCCCACTCTCTCTATCCCACCCCTCTTCCTCCCTCACCACACCCCTCGCTGTCTCGCTCTCTCCTCCTTCTCCTGTCTCAACCCTTCCCTCACTCCCCCATGTCCCCCACTCTCGCTATCCACCCCTCTTCCTCCCTCACCACACCCCCTCTCTGTCTCGCTCTCTCCTCCTTCTCCTGTCTCAACCTCCCTCACTCCCCCACGTCCACTCTCTCTATCCCACCCTCTTCCTCCTCACCCGCCCCTCTCTTTCTCGCTCTCCCCTCCTCTCGTCTCACCCTTCCCTCACTCAACCACGTCCCACTCTCTCTATCCCACCCTCTCTTCCTTCCTCACCCCGCCCCTCCCTTTCTCGCTCTCTCCTCCTTCTCCTGTCTCAACCTTTCTCTCAATCCCCCATGTCCCCCACTCCTCTCTACCCCGCCCACTTCCTCCCTCAGCCCCCACTCCCTCTCCCTGCCTTGCTGTCACCAAAGTTAGATAGAGTAGCATTCAGTTTCGTCATTGAGGGGTGGAAGGCGTGGTCTACGTGCAGGAAACTAACCTCCGCCGTTGATACAGATTTGTTTGTTTGCTTGAGTTTGACATCCATGCAACACCTAAGGTCATATCAGGAAGGTTACCGAATCGTGACAGTGCGACCTCATTGTGATTTTATAGTGCTGCCCAACTGGGAGATCAGGCCACCATGACCCAATATCCAATTCAGCCACATTATCCTGATACTGAGCTAATCATGACCAGTCCATTCCCTATCCTAGTAATGCCGAGCACCAGGCTACATAGTGATAAGTATCAATTTTGTAAGTCAGTGGTTTGACTCGACTGGGAAGCAAATCACGACCTTCCACATGGGATTCCCACGTTCTCCCAATTCGGGCACCACGTCCGGTTATGGGGACACCTGCCTCCAGGAAGCCACGTATGCACCACCCCCTTACCTGGGTCCCACAGTCCTATCAATCACACGATTCAAAGTCACACACTCCTAAACATATACATTGTAACACACCCACACCCACACATCTACCTAAACACATTCCCACACACACACACGGGATGGCCGAATGAGTTAGAGCGTCCGTTTCCTATGTTGGTAGATCGTGGGGTCGTGGGTTCGAACCCTGGTCGAGTCAAATCAATGACTTAAAAAGTGACACTTGTCGCTTCCTAGTATGTGCTCGGCATTATTAGGATAGGACAAGGGCTGGTTGGCTCAGTGTCAGGATAATGTGACTGAGTGGAATATCAGGTCATGATGCTGGTGACCTGGTCTTCCAGTGGGGCAGCACTATAAAGTTGCCATGAGTGCGCACTGTCACAAGTTGGTACCCATCCTGATATGATGTTAGATGTTGCTAGGACATAAAACAACAACACAAAAAACAACAAGACACACAAACACCTGCCACCAAGTATACACTCACTCTCAACCCTCACACATCCAGACTGAAGCTAAGATTCCGTATATGCGGTATGCGAATGCTAATGCGGCAACAACATGGAAAAGCATGTAAACACACGGTAGTGCTTCAATATGTCCGAATGCAAATGCAAATGCAAATGTGATTGTGAATGCGGTAAGTGGATCACTACGAGGACTGATTGGTGTGAATGCGAATGCAAGTGTGAATGCAGCGCCATTTGGCATAGGAAACAACATGCACTTTGACTTTCCTGCACAAATTTGTAGAAAGAAAGACCGAAAATCGCATTGATATCTATGCGGCATGCGCCACATTGCCATTCACATGCCGCATACAACGTAGCTCCTACATACCTATTCCTACCTACACACACTCCCACACACACATATTGCCCAAACACCCCCCATACCAATACTCCCCCTCTCGTACATGTACACCTACCTAAAACACACTCCCACACACACACTGACAAATTGACCTACCTAACCAACACTCCCAGAGCCACCAAACCCATACACACGCCAACCACCCACACAACCCAATATCAACACACCTCTCTCACCCACTCCTTTCCCACTCTTACCTATTACTGTAGACCCCCCCCCCCCCCCACACACACACGCATACATTCTCATAAAGGCATGGGCTCTCAAAGTATCTCCACCTCAGACCGTCCCATTGAAACACTCTCACCCAGACACCACCTCACCCCCGACACACCCACATACCCTCCCACACACACCCTTCAACACCAACACACACCATAGCGAAGCCCAGACACACCAACACACACACACCAGCACACACCAGCACACACACCAGTCTCAAAGTCCAAACGACAACAACTCACACTTTCCAAACAAACAAAAAAAGACCACTGGCCCGAACCCAGTAATAGATCTTGTGAGGAGTTGGCTAAACTCGCCTTGTGGAAATTAGATATATGCTGTATAATCTAGTGTGGGTATGCAGGTATTGCAATACCTCAGGGAGTTTGACGCCCCTGCTCTGCAGAGTTGTAAACCACTGCCTTGTGGTACAGGTTCTTGACAGAACCGAAGGCTAAGGGAGCAAGCCCTAAACAGAAAACCATGTCACTGTGGCAGCCTCAAGGCGGTTGATGTATGGAACTCCCAACATCTCCCGACCAGCCACTGCAGGGACAAATAGTTTTGCGCCTGTCCAGACATGTTCTTGCCAGTGTGAGACCTCTATTTGCTCCCCGAGAGAGTGCCACTGGTAACTTGCAAAAGGCCTGCAGCACTTCAACACTTTTGCAGCCAGCTTTCATGAAATGTTTTTTAGACTCATGGACATCATCACTCTCACAGCAGAGAGCTAAATGGAGAGTGACTGTCAAGTAATGAAAGCATTCTTTGTTGCATCGCGACCAACAGGATGATGATGATGATGATGATGATGAGTTGGTGTTAATTGGTAGCTGAACTCGCCTTGTGGACATTACATATATGCTGTATTATCTATTGTACGAGTATGAATATAACGCACTGGTCTACGGTTCACTCTGCATCTATTTGTGCCAAACTAACTATTGCGGACAAAGTGGCGGCGTGTCCTAACTAATACAGTAACACCTCTCTAAATCGACTGCCCATGGGACCGACTTTAAGTGGTCCATATAGGGAGGTGGTCGGTTTAGAGAGGTAGAATATCCTTTCAATGGTATTGTGGGGACCCAGATAAAGCGATCGATATAGGGGAGTGGTCGATATGAGGAGCGGCCGGTATAGAGGTTTTACTGTGCATACAGGTTTGTCAGTTTTGCAGCAATTTTATTTTATTTATTTTGGGGGCAAGAGTAATATAATAATGTTGCCAGAGTTTATCTTTATCCGCAACGCACTGGTTTTGTGTCTTCAATGTCCCTATATTTATCCGCAACGCACTGGTTTTGTGTCTTCAATGTCCCTATATTTATCCGCAACGCACTGGTTTTGTGTCTTCAATGTCCCGGAGTAACTATATATACTTGACTGATCATGGGACCGACTTTAAATAGTCCATTTAGGGAGGTGGTCGGTTTATGGAGGTTTTTTTTAATTGTTGCAATGGTACTGTACGGGTGATGGTTTGGGACCCAAATAAAGCATCTATATAGGGGAGTGGTTGATCTGTGGAGGTGGTCGGCTAGAGAGGTTTTACTATGTGTATACAAATTACAATTACTTACTGACACAACAAAACTACACTTGCCCTTGAGCTCAGTCACTGCTTGCTGTGGACTGCCACAAAAAGCAAAAGCCAGGCCAGAGAAAGTGGTAGGCACTAAACAGAAAAAAAGGAGGAAAATTAGCCCTCCTTAGTATAAAGGAAATCAGCAAAGCTATCACCACATGGCACAGTCCACCTGGGTATGCG
Organism: Branchipolynoe longqiensis; assembly: GCA_030323885.1. Classification (NCBI taxonomy): domain Eukaryota; kingdom Metazoa; phylum Annelida; class Polychaeta; order Phyllodocida; family Polynoidae; genus Branchipolynoe; species Branchipolynoe longqiensis. Next base: position 1,230,028 of record JASIRB010000040.1, on the reverse strand, counting down.
TCATGGCACAAACCAACACAGAAATGGACAGGACACGGTCATGCAACTGATCCACCCTGAAATACAAAATGGCTAGGCAAACAACACAGCCATCCCACCTGGCCGCAGTTCTAAAGGGTCCGAGTGTGTTCTAGCACACGGGTGCACTATCTAAGGACAGGGTTTAGGTGAAAGGATGCTGTAACAAATCAAAAAATCTAAATGGGACGGGATCCTCTCCTGCAAGCCTGCATGTCACCCAAGTAGATGTACATAGTAGGCTAAGGTATCATACTCAGACTAGACAGAAAAATGGAAAAATACAAAAACCTAACATAGGCTATTCCTAACAACCAAAATTACAGAAGGCTGACCTGAGCAGACACAGTTAAACACTCATGGGCAAAGGAACATATCAAGACAGCACCACAGCTGTCCAGCGGTGAAAACAAGCCCCCTCACGGGAGCTTATAGGTTATGGGCAGAGTAAATACCTTGTCAATAAAATATCAATAACAAAAATATAGCAATTAGTTGGTGGGGGAACTCGATGGGGACGACACCTGTCAGACTGGAATACTTTGAAGTTAAATGAAACGTTGGTAGAACTTCTGTTAATTTAGATTTACATAATTGCTATACATCACGTATATATATATATATATATATATAAAAGAGTTCAGGTGCAAAACCAAGTACACACCAATAAAAAAATGTAGTTTAAATAAAATATGTATACCTGAAAACAATTTTAATTCTCGTTAATTCCACTTTTCATATGATCACATGCTTATGCAGCAATGAAAAAGAGAAGAAATAAAAACAAATTAAGTTTTGAGGGTTTGATTCCAATGTTAATCTCCATTTTTTGGATTGAAGTTTACGTGGTTTTGGGCCTGAATATATGTGCTCTATAATCTATAATCTATTATGGGAATATAAACAAGGACACTATCACTTATCAGTTCGCTCTATATTAGTTATTACCTACTGTACTACTGTCATAGGAGTTAGTTATTACCTCCTGTACTACTCCATAGGGGTTTAGTTCCTGCCTCCACCACTAGGGTGCCACCTGTGAGTGGCTCCTGGCCACCCGGACACCAGCTGCGTCTGGTCACTACCACTGCCAGACCCGCTCGGATGGTCAGATTTTAATATATATATATATATATATATATATATATATGAAGTATATATAAATGTGTGTGAAAGTGGCACACCACATGGTTAGTTTGTTGTTGTTGTTTTACGTCCTAGTAACATCTAAGGTCATATCAGGACGGGTACCGACTTGTGACTGTGCGCACTCATGGCGACTTAATAGTGCTGCCCCACTGAAAGACCAGGAGGCCTGCCAAAGTATATAGCAAAACAAATAAATTTGTATATGTATAATGTTGCATATTATGTACAGATAACAAGAATAGCAATTTAAACAGCTGGCTTAAGGCCCTGTCACATTACGGCGTATGGCGGGAGCGTATGGCGGCGTAGCGGCTTACGTCATATACGTCGCCATACGCCGCATACGCTACGCATACGCTACGCATACGCTACGCATACGCCGCCAGTGCCGCAACACGCCGGCGTATGTGAAGCCTATGATGCATACGCCGCCATACGCTTTCATAAATCCGTCCGTCCAAATTTTTTTGTGCATGCTCAAAAAAACGCGACCTATGAGGGCGTATGGCCCATACTGTCAAAAAATGTCACAGCACGCTCCCATACGCTCCCATACGCTACGCATACGCTACGCATACGCTACGCATACGCTCTTCATACGCTCCTCATACGCTCAAACACACCCGAAAGTGGCACCCGATGGCGTACGTAGGTTTTCAATACGCTCCCGCCATACGCCGTAATGTGACAGCCCCTTTAGCAGGCGGTTATGTGGAATTCAGAACACGCTAAGCTAGAAATCGAGCCGTGGCCTAATTGAAACAGAAAGGGTCCGACCTTTTTACACTGCTGTGGAGCAGCGTCTAACCTAGGTACAAGATTCACCCCGTACTGCTGCAGTAGGGGCGCAAACCAACCCTATGTAAAAGGTGGCGAAAATGCGGGTAAAAGAATTGAGGGCCTAATTTAATAATCTAAGAAGCAACACTTATTCTTTAGATCTGTTTTATTATTTACCCGCTACCTTTGAGTTGAAAAATATAATATAATATCTAGTTTAATAAGATTTAAAAGTGAAATCGACGGCGTTCTGCGGCCGCCATCTTGTCTTTTTTGCATTCTCTCCCATTTCACCAACTCTGTGCCTATATGCATAATATGGGTAGCCATTTGATACTGGAGCCACTGACTGGAGCCTCACTTCCATAATAACGCTATTTTCGCCCGTATTTATATAAGGCTGGTCTTCGCCCGTGTACTACAAGTACCGGGTGAATCTTTTATCTACGTCTAACCCGACTAAAATGTCGTCTGCTCACACAAAAATAATGACTCAACGTACGAAATATGTGTGAATTCATCGCCGATAGACCTGATTCATTCGGTGATTAGTACAATTCCATGTTAACTGAACAGCAATTAATGGAATTAATGGAATTAATGGAAAATGGAATTAATTATGGAATGAAATATCTCCTCGGAGCAGACGACATTGCGTATTTGTAGCGGTACCCCAGGCTGTGGGCGATCGGGCGCTAACCGTATCGCTGCCTGCCTACAGTCAGACAGACATATGGTCCCCATCACAGCCCCTCCACCAGACACGACCTGACCTCAAACTGACCTACTGACCCCGATAACGAGGTCAGCGCCGTGTTTACGTCATACCTCACCGTTGTCTGGGGGCCGTGGGATGGCGGGAGGGGGTGTGTGGTGGGGTGAGTGAGGAGTGTGGTGGCTGCAGCGGCGGGGGGGGGGGGGGGCAGGAGGGCAGGGTGAGGAGGGGGGAGGTTGGATGATCCTATACTCGTGGGGATGTCGCGGGGTGAAATTGGCAGAGTGGACTGCGCGAAGTATATAACCAGGAGGAAGGGGAGTGAGTGGTATCTGTCTTTATTGTACAGGCTAGGCTAGGTAGCGACAAGTTATTGGTTTGACTCGACCAGGGATCGAACCCAGGGTTTTAAATCCCATGACCTATTAAAAAGGGAGGCGGGTAATCAACTCATTCAGCCATCCTGTCTGGGTCTGTTTGCCCTGTAGTAAAATGTTGATATCTACTAATCTAGGTGTGTTTAGTATGCAGGTATAGCAATACCTCAGGGAGTTTGACGCCCCTGCCTTGCAGAGTTGTAAACCACTGCCTTGTGGTACAGGTCCTTGACAGAACCGAAGGCTAAGGGAGCAAACCCTAAACAGAAAACCATGTCACTGTGGCAGCATTAAGGGCGGTTGATGTATGGAACTCCCAACATCTCCCGACCAGCCACTGCAGGGACAAATAGTTTTGCGCCTGTCTTGACATGTTCTTGCCGGTGTGAAACCTCTATTTGCTCCCCGAGAGAGTGCCGCTGGTAACTTGCAAAAGCCAGCAGCACTTCAACACTTTTGCAGGCATCTTTCATGAAATGTACAACCGCACAAGGAGAGCGGCAGTCAAGTAATGAAAGCAGTCTTTGTCGCATCACGACCGACAGCATGATGATGATGAGGTGTGTTTGGAAGGGGGGTGGAGGGAGATGAGGTCTCGAAAAGTAGTACTCTTTGTATACCCTTCAAATTGTTGAAAACCTTTGATGGCCTGCCTCCCCTCCCCCCCCCCACAAGAAAAAAACACCACGCAAGATTACTTACTATGGGCATATTTAGATAGATATGGATGGAGAAAAGGGGTCACTTTTCTAATCTTTCAATCCTAGCATATAATATATATATATATATACATATAAACATAAAAAAAAATATATATATATACATATATATATATATATGTATATATATATATATATACGTACATATAAGTACATACATTGTATATACATCCAAGGGCCTCTGGCTTGGGGTGGTTTGCAACCTTATGACGGTTACTGGTTGCAGAACGGCAACATTTATAGAGAGGCTCCGATAAATCGGGTGAATCGGTCCAATCTTTGGTTGAAGATTAATCTTCAGTAGGGATGGTTGTAGAAGCTGGGGACATCTTTACAATGTTGTAACGGCGAAGCGTTGAGGTGGCCCTGAATCTCTTCGGTCCGGCGGTAGTTGAGCACTTGTATCCAGTCGACAGCAGCAAGAGTTTCGAGGAAGGGTGGGTAAAGATGGGTGCAGCGGTGGTTCCAGCAACGAGAACAAAGCGAGAGAAAACGTAGAGGTACAGGGACCCACCCAAGCACACAACTCCCCTGGTCAGGGTGAGGAGTATGCCTGGGAGAAAGAAAAAAAAGGGTAGCATATAGAAAAGAGAAATGAGGAGAGTTGAGTCAAAGGACCGTGTCTATTTGCTCTATGGTGACCAGCCAGCGAGCCAAAGACACGGCCAGAGTAAGAGTAGAAAGTGAAATGCCGGCAGGCTCCCCCTCCTGGAACTCTTTTCAGACATATGAAGGAGGAGTAAGGCCAGCGGAGAGGAGCTAGAGAGAGGTGTGGACGAAGTGCGGTCTGAATAGCAAGTGGTCTCTCTGTGTAAGGGCCTTAGATGGCATCTGTTCATATGGCTGTGGCTTCGTCTGTACATGCAGAAACCTGGCCTTGATGTGATCAATACGACCCCCTCCCCCCCCCACCCCCCTCTATGGTGTATACTTTGTGAACTACACCGTTTGAAGACTTTCTCATATGAGACTGCAAATCACATTACGCTGTCCCTGAACCATACATCCCTTGCTTCACTCAGCCACATTATCCTGACACTGAGTCAACCCAGTCTCTTGCCCTATCCTATCCAAGTTCCAGGTCAAGTTGCGCCAAGTACCACTTCCCCACATTATCCTGAGACAGTCAGCCAACCAGTCATTGCCATATCCTACTACTACTCATACCAAGTGCCAGGTAAATTCGGGGGAAAAAGATTTGTTGTTCAAGTCCTTGGTTTACCTCAGCTGAACGTCACCCCCACCCCCCACCCACCAAGCCTACTATCATGAGAAGTAGGATGCACAAATCCACTACCCCTAACAACCTGTATGGTACACCGTTCACAACCTATGGGGGTTCCCTTTCAAGGAGTGTGGGATATGACATCAATTACGACCAATTAGAGGCCATGACGCATGTGCGCGCGCAACCTTTGATTATAGGGAGGCACTTCTGCAACAGGTGTTGAATGCACAATTAAACATGGTGCTCTTTGTCAGTCCTGGTGTCAGTTTTGGTCATGCGCGAGAACTAAACCCAACTGAGTAATTTAGATCGTGATGTATATGAAGAGTTCGGGTGCAAAACCATGTAAACGCCAATCCAGAAATGTAGATTAAATCAAATATTTGTACCTGAAAATAATATTAATTCTCACCAATTCTACTTTTCTTATGATGACATGCTTATGGAGCAATGAAAAAAAATGAAGGAATATAACTAAATACAATTTTTGAAGGTTTGATTCCAATGTTTATCTCCATTTTTGGATTTGCGTTTATGTGGTTTTGCGCCTGAACTCTTCATATGTATGTATATATCTACATATCTATGTATATCTGCAGGATAATATATATATAGATATGCATAGATAAATATAGATATACATATAGATATATACAGACTAGTATATACATGTATACATATATATAGAGATGTATGTATATATGCTGTATAAGAATTATATGTGTATAATAACCCGGAATATCCCTCCTCTCCCTCATCACTCACTCAGCTCCATGGATGATGGGAGTCTCTCATAGTCATCTACTGCTCAAGCCTCCCCACCTCACCTCCGAGGGTGGCACCACCAACCCCTTCACACTGTAACCGCCAATCATTGTCATAAATATCTATATAAATATAGATATATATATATATATAATGGACGCGGTAGCCAAAATCGGTAGAACGGGGGGCTATTTTCCGTTCCAACCAGTGGTCCATAACTGGTTCACCAAAGCCTGTGGCATGTGCTGTCCTGTATGTGGTACATTGCATATAAAAGACCCCTAGCTGCTTATCGGAAAGAGGAGCCTATGTGCAGCAGTGGGTTTCCTCTAAAGAAATATGTCAGATTGACCATATGTTTGATGTCCAATAGCCGATAAGAAAAATCAATGTGCTCTAGAGGCATCGTTAAATAAAACAAGCTTTCAGTTCTAAATCAATGCAATTACACATTCACACACACATATATATATATATATATATATATATATATACATACATACACACATGTATATTATATATATAATATACATGCATAGATATTTAAATATATATATATATTTCTTATATTCATATTTGGGTTATTCTCCAAAACTGGACACCACATATTTGGTTTCCATATTCATCATCATCATCGTCATGCTGTCGGTCGCGATGCGACAAAGACTCCTTTCATTACTTGACTGCCGCTCTCCATTTAGCTCTCTGCTGTGAGAGTTGCGTCCATGAGTCGGTCTTAATGTCTCTCAGCTTCAGGTTTCTCTTGATGGTATCTTTGAACCGGAGACGGGGGCGCCCTCTCTTTCTGTAGCCAGAAGACAGTTGAGAATAGAGGATCTGCTTTGGTAGCCTGTCTGATGACATCTTCATGAGGTGTCCAGTCCACCGGAGATTCTTTTTGATCAGAAGATCTTCCATAGCAGGCATCCCCATTCGTTCGAGTATTTCCTTATTCGTCACTTTGTCCTTCCAGGTTAGCCTCATGATTGAACGCAGATGTCGCATCATGAAGGCATGCAGCTTTTTCACCTGCTGTCTGTACACTGTCCAGGCCTCGGCTCCGTATAGTAGGGTGGATAGCACGATTGTGCGGTAGATCTTACCTTTGACCCGAATGGACACATGGTGGTTGTTCCAGAGTCTCTGGCGTAGTCGGCCGAAAGATGCGCTAGCCTTGGCCATCCTCCTCTGTATCTCAGCATCAATGCGTCCATCACTTGATATAGTGCTTCCGAGATAGGTGAATTCCGGAACAGAGTTCAGCTTGTTTCCGTCAACCATGATCTCCTCCTCTCGGGTTCTTGTAGAGTTGGGTTGGTACAGCACCTCCGTCTTCTTGATGTTAATTTTCAGGCCAAACTTCTTTGATGCATCGGAGAAAGCGTCCACTATTTTCTGGGTCTCTTCAGCAGAGTGGGCAACCAGTGCACTGTCATCTGCGAATAGTAGCTCTCTCACCAGTATCTGAGTAGTCTTGGTCTTCGCTCTGAAGTGTGCGACATTGAATAGGTCAGCGCTCTGTCTGGACTGTATATAGATGCCATCCCCCATGTCTCGGAAAGCCTCGTCTAGCATTGCTGATAGGAAGATGGAGAAGAGCGTGGGGGCCAGTACACAACCTTGCTTGACCCCATTGGTAACCCCAAACGATTCCGAGACTTCCCCTCCAGCACTAACGTTCGCCATCATTCCTGTATGTAGAGCCTCGATCATAGTTGTGAACTTCTCTGGGCATCCGTACTTCCTCAGTAGCTGCCATAGCCCGGTCCTCGACAAATACCATGTACAGTGGTCGGTCCTGCTCAATGCACTTTTCTTGTAGCTGTCGGAGACAAAATATCATATCCACAGTGCTCCGGTTACCTCTGAAGGCACACTGTGACACCGGAACTACACCAGGTGTTATGTGAATAGATAGTCTGTTGAGTAGGATCCTGGCGAAGATCTTCCCTGCTATGGAAAGAAGAGAGATTCCTCTATAGTTCCCACAGTCTGTTCGATCACCTTTCTTGTAGATGGTTACAATGCTGGCATCCTTCCATGCTTGGGGTACAGAACCCTCCTCCCAGGCATTGGTGATTAGTTGGTGCAGTCTGTTGAGCAGATTGTCTCCTCCATGCTTCCATACCTCGGCAGGAATTCCATCACCCCCAGGTGCTTTGCCATCTTTCAGGCTGGCGATTGCTCTAGCCATCTCATCCATGGTTGGAATCTCATCGAGGCATGTTTTGGTAATGCGCTGCTGGATGTTGTTCAGAGCTTCGTGATCTATGTCGCCAGGGACGTTGAGTAGCTTCTGGAAGTGTTCGCTCCATCTTGCCACAACTCTCTTGCTGTCGGAAAAGGTCTCCGTTCCATCTGTTGATTTCAGGTGAACAGCTCCCTTCTTCACGGGTCCCCACACTTCCTTCAGTCCGCTGTAGAAGCCCTTCATGTTGTTTCTGTCTGCAGCTCTCTGCAGCTCCTCTGCCTTCATTTCCCACCAGTCTGACTTCAATGCACGGGTGCATTTTTGTAGCAATCTGCAGGCATCTTTGTATGCTGCAGTGGTGGATCTAGTGTTCCTGGTCTGCAACACTCTCTGGTGGGCTTGGTCTCTTCTGCTCATAAGATTCTGTAGATCCTGATTGTTGGGGTCGAACCAGTCCTGATGTTTTCTGTCTGGCTTGCCGAGATAAGTTTGAGCTGTGTTGTATACAACCCGTTGCAATGCTACCCATTCCTATTTGGTTTCCACATTACAATGCTGATAAATAAGTCTTTGTTTTATTGATAACAAGTCAACTAAGTAGTGCAGCCTCTGTCTATTAGGTATGTCAGCAGTTCTACATGTATTGAATTTATCCCACAAAAGATATCAAAATTATAATTGTATGATTTTGTGCTAGAGTGAAAATGTGAAAATTTATACATTTACACCATACATGTAGCCAACAAATTTTCAACTTATTTTTCAACTTTTGTCTTGTAAGTCATAACCTTGTCTGCTTAACAGTAATCTAGAAAATCTTGTTTTACTATGTTGTATATGGTAAAATGAGATTCTGGGTGTGCCTTTGATTTTCATGTTACACGAGTGATATTAATGTATTGCTCAATTTGCATAAGATCTAATTCAAAAAGTGAAATTCATTTTTTTCAACTCTGACATATGCACAACATGCATACCTTCATAGGACATTGGATTAGGCTATCATTTGGAAAGATTTTTTGCTATTATTTTGAAGGTTTTCACTTTTGGTTTCCATGTCACACTTTGGTGCCCAGTTTTAAAGAATGACCCATTTATATATATGGCAATCAGAAATTACACACGAATTCACGAGTTGGAGAGTCAGTCACCCGGCCACCATTAGCTAGTCGCCCCCCCCCCCCCCCCCCCCCCCCATCCGCTGCCCCCCCCCCCCACGTCAACACATACACAGGACGGGCCGTCAGACACCGCACTGACACACGGCTCGTATTCGTTGCTGTAAATCACTGGGCCTATGTTAAAGCACAATTAAAGCGCACTCAGTGCGCGTGTCCACGAGGCAGTGCGTTACCGCGCATGCCCGGCGGCCAGACGCGAGGCCTGCGCGCGCACAATGAGCAGTTGTTTTTGTCTCCGTCTTTCAGTTTTATTGTGGCCTTTTAATTGGCAACCTAGACCTGCTTTTACTGCACCTGGTGGCCCAGCAGCGGAGCATCAGTTCCATCTTTGTATGCTATTATATATAGATTATATATATATATATATATATGTGTATATATACATATATATATATATGTATATATATACGTTTGTTTATATATATATATATATATATATATAAATACATACAGTAAAACCTCTCTAAATCAACCATGGGAGCGACTTTAAGTGGTCCATTTAGGGAAGTGGTCGGTTTAGGGAGGTAGAATATGGTTACAATGGTATTGTTGGCACCCAAATAAAGCGATCGATATATGACAGTGGTCGATCTGTGGAGGTGGTCGGTTAGGAAGGTCATACTGTATATGTATATATATACATATATATTTATATGAGTGAGTTGAGACAATTCAACCAGTCATTATAAAACAGATGTATATTAATTTTTCCTGACAGAAATTTCACATGATATATATATATGTATATTATATATATAGATATATATATATATGTATATATATATATATATACATAGATATCCTGATGATAGTGATAGTAATACATATCCTGATATATATATATATACATACATACACATATAATATATGTGTATGTATGTATATATGTGTGTGTATATATGTATATGTGAGTATTTATATACATACACACATATGTATATGTATGTATATATATCAGGATATGTATCAGGATATATATGTATTATATATATTCCCTTTATATATACGTTGGCGTATATATCGGTATAGGGCTAGGACGTTGGGCTTTCCGCAAGGTGGTATTTAACCCGGGCGTAGTTCGAGTTTTAGTATTTATATATAACGTATATATATTGGTATATATACAATATAGACATACCGTACATTTTATTTGAACGTATAGTTAACGGTGTAATATAATATATACGACATGCCATAATATATATTTGATTTGGCTAAATAATAACAAAGTCACACCCATATGTATACTGAAAAAGTATTAGACAAAAAAAGTCTTAAAATCTATATAGCATGAAGAATTATTGCACAAGTCAGGCATAACAATGATTAAATAACAAGAAATGTAAGAAAGGTTATAATCATCGTCTTTTTTTTGTGCAAGTCAACACCTGTAAAGTGAAGGAGAAGTGGCTGCTCCCGACAATGTCGGAACCATAAAGATGAAATCGCCGAGAACAGGGCGACTTGCCTGAGGCACTCTGAAACAGGCTGGACGGCAGAGGGGAGGGGTCGAGCTCCTAATTCAGGTCCCAACACTGCACCAGTAAGTGGTGGTCGACAATTGAGTGCAGTGCTGAGGGGCTGCGTGGTCAACTGGTGTAATTAGGCGTAAATCAAAAGTTAGCCTCCCAGCAAAATGCCACTTGGTTTAAATTAGCAAGGAGAGGAAGGTGGGTGGGGGGGGGCGGAAGGGGTACGTGGGGGGAAGGGGGAAGGGAAATGGGAAGGGGAAGGTGGAGGCGAAGGGGGAGGGGAAGGTGGGAGGGGAAGGAGAATGGGAAAGGAAGGGAGGGAAGGGGAGGGGGGAGGGGAAGGTGGAGGCGAAGGGAAGGTGGGAGGGGAAGGAGAATGGGAAAGGAAGGAGAAGCCGAAGGAAAGGGGAAGGGGAAGGCGAAGGGGAGGGAAAGGGAAAGGGAAAGGCGGGGGCGAAGGGGAAGGTGGGAGGCGAAGGAGGAATGGAAAGAGAAGGGAAGCAGAAGGGAAAGGGAAGGGGAAGGCGAAGGGGAGGGGGGGAAGGAAAGGGTAAGGTGGAGGCGAGGGATGGGGAAGGCGAGGGGATGGAGGGGGAGTGGAAGGTGGGAGGGGAAGGGGAAGGGGGAGGTGGGAGGGGAGGTGGGAGGGGACGGGGAAGGGGAATGGGAAGGTGGGATGGAATTGGAAGGGGAAGGTGGGAGGGGGAGGGGAGGTGGTGGGGGGAAGAGGAAGGGAGAGGGAGAGGGGAGGAGGGGGTGGAGAGGGGAATGAGATTCGAAGTGAAGAGAGAGGCGGAGGTGGAGAAGAGAAAGGGGAAGGAATGGACAGGGGTACGGGCAGGGGGCAGGGATTAGGTGGACAGGGGAAGGGGAGGGGGACAGGGAGGGAAGCGGGAAGGGAGCGGAAAGGGATGCGAAAGACAGGGAGAAGCAGGAAGGGGGTGGTGGAGGAGAAGGAAAAGGGAGTGGTGTGGGAGAAGGGGAATGAGGGAGAGTGGAGAGGGACTACACCAACCACCCAGCCTCCCCCAGCCCTCTCAGAGGACTGTGGTTGGGCTCTTAGGCTGCCTTTTTCCTTCCTCCCCCCACCCCCCACCCAATTTACCTGACCACTACCCATCAGAAGCCAACTCCTGACCACATGGGACCGCATTCCGCGATGCCCATACAGTGCTGCAGATTTGCAGCCTTCAGCGAACCAATGCGACTGAAAACTCACCAAAAACAAACATATATACTACTACTAGTACTAGATTGCGAAGGGTAACCGCAATACAATAATTACAGCTGTGCAAGTCGATGCTTTTGGGTTCCTGCCATATCTTTGAGAGAAATAAATTAGGTTGATAGCTATAATCTACTTAGCTTTAGTTTGAAATAATTTGTTAAATTTTAAATGGTTAGTTACCCTTGGAGATATTTAATGAAAAAATATAGGAAATTACTTTTGGTGTGCAAAACAAAATAGTGGACATACTATATGTAATATGCTTCAGCAGTGACAGGTCCTATTAAAGTGAACTTGTATCGTGTCTATGCAGTAAATAACTGACTGCAACAGTATCTAAGTTGGATATGTAGGATCAAATATACATATTTGTGTTGTTGTTTTACATCCTAGCACCATCTAACAGGCGCGGTGGCTGAATCTGTAGAGGACAGGCCTCGCGTGCGGAAGACTGGGAGTTCGCGAGTTTGGTTTCCGGTCGAGTCAAACCAATGACTTAAAAATTTATACTTACGTTTCCTAGCCTATTGCTCGGCATTATTAGGATAGGGCAAGGACTGGTTAGCTCGGTGTCAGGATAATGTGACTGAGTGGGATATCGGGTCATGGTGCCGGCGGCCTGATTTCCCACTGGGGCAGCACTATAGAATCGCCATGAGTGCGTACTGTCACAAGTCGGTACTCATCCTGATATTATGACCTTAGATGTTGCTAGGACATAAAACAACAACAAACAAACAAACCTAGCACCATCTAAGGTCATATCAAGATGGGTACCGAGGTGTGATAATGCGCACTCATGCCACTTTCTAGTTCTACCCCACTGGGATACCAGGCTGCCAGTACAATGCCCCAATATCCCACTCAGTCACCTTATCCTGACACTGAGCCAACCAATCCTTTCCCTACCATAGTATTAATAATAGTAATGCCAAGCACCAGGGTAGGTAGCGACAGGTATCAATTTTATAAAGGCATTGGCTTAACCTGGCGGGGATTAGAACTCCCGACCTTCCCCACGAGAAGCCTGCACTCTACCGATTTGGCCATCGAGTCCTGTAGAAATTAGTGTCCGAGAACAATATCACGAAAATCAACTTAGAGAGCCATTAACAGACCCACACTCACTAGACAAATTCATGCAGACTAGCAGATGAGTGTAGGTAGGATCTGCAGTCAAACAGGGATAAAAGTGGTCTCCGGGGAAAAAAGCGGAAATGCTGATATTCTCCCATAGGCTTAGCATTGTCAGGGAATCGCTGAAAATTCCCGGAAGTTGGGTTTCATACATATTGGCATACACTGATAGTGCTGTGGCGTTTTAAGCACCTATTAGTAGTATATGCTGATTGTGCTGTGCCGTTTGAAGCACATATTAGTAGTATACACTGACCTTGCTGCACCATTTGAAGCCATTAGTAGTATATGCTGATAGTGCTGCGGCATTTGAAGCCATTAGTAGTATACGCTGATAGTGCTGCGGCATTTGAAGCCATTAGTAGTATACACTGCTAGTGCTGCGCATTTGCACCACATATTAGTATACGCTGATGGTGCTGCAGCGTGAAACTACGTATTGGTTGGTTGGTTGTTGGAGTTTTACATCCTGGCAATATCTAAGGTCATATCAGGAGGGCCGGACAGCCGCACTTATAGATACAGGAAAAATCCCGGAAATCAACGAAATCGCGGAGATCTTTCATCCCTGGTCAAAAGACGCCACCCCCCCACCCCCATCCACCACCACCCACTCCCCGCTCTCCACGTGATATGCGGGAAATAGTTACACACATGTAGAGCATAGCGTGATCTAACTGAGTACGTCCATGACCTAGTCGTCCTGTGATCTCAACTAATTACCTCAAGGTGGGGGTGCGGGGTAATTTTAAATTACCTCAATGTGGGGTTAATTATAGCTGAGGAAGCATGCGCTTATCAAAGAATGGTCCTATAGGTATAAAAGAAGTAGCACTCCTATTACTGTTTTGTTTGTTGTTGTTTTACATCCTAGCAACATCTAAGGTCATATCAGGACGGTTTCCTATTACAAGTATTAGTAATAGTATTACTATTAGGTCATGGTCAGGAATCCCCCCCTCCCCCTTGTCCCCTCTCAACGTGCCCCCCCACCCCCACCCCCACCCCCACCCCCAGCTGCCACCACCCCTCTCCCACAACACACTCAACTCGTGGCGCACCATTTTCCCCGAGTGGCAACTATTGCTGGTTTTACCATTTTCCACTACTCTTCCCAAACCCTTTACTATATAAACAATGTAAAAAAATGTGTATGCAAATAGATATATATATACCCTTAACAATTATGGTTGGAACACCAGTGCTATGGAACTGACAAAAGATATATGAGACTGTCTCAAAAGGTGCTAAGCAATATGGGACAAAACTTTGTCCATTGCAACGATCAACATAGTATCTGCTTATGCATTTGCTCAGGATAAACTGATTTGTTTTTTTACTTGGTGTTTCATAATGCCAATAGAATACATATTGATTTGAAGCAAATGTCCTTGTGTTTTCAGTGTAACCGTTTCTGTGTTGTTTTGTGTCAATCGTTACAATGGACAAAAAAAACACAAGAGTTATCACCTTTTGAGAGGGGCTCATATAGGGAAACAAATCATTTCCCAAAAATCCCACCCTGAAATAAATACCAGAATATATTCGAAAGACATACTTGTACATGTAATATTCCGAGTGGGTGGCCGGAGTGATTTCAAGTTGGCCGAAGCCAAGGCTGGGGCCCCATTTGAAATTAGTCCCGCCACTGAGGGGGACTGTCACGATGACATCCAGTAGGTATAATCTTTATGTTGGGGTTGTCGTTGGTTTACGTCCTAGCAACATCTAAGGTCATATCAGGACAGGTACCGACTTGTGACAGTGCGCACTCATGGCAAATTTTTAGTGCTGTCCCACTGGAAGAACAGGCCACCAGCACCACAACCTGATATCCCACTCAGTCACATTATCCTAACACTGAGCCAACCAGTCCTTGTCCTATCCTAATAATGCCGAGTGCCAGGCTAAGAAGCGAAAGGTATAACTTTTTAAGCCATTGGTTTGACTCGACCAGGGTTCGAACCCATGACCCCACGATCTACCGACCTTTATGTTAGGATTGCACATGTACAGTTGTTTTGGTTTGGGACTTTTACATCCTAGCAACATCTAAGGTCATATCAGGATGGGTACTGACTTGTGACAGTGCACACTCATGGTGACATTATAGTGCTGCCCCACCGGGAAATCAGGTGACCAGCACCATGACCCAATACCTCACTCAGTCACATTATCCTGACATTGAGCTAACCAGTCCTTGACCGTTGAGCGTCAGGCTAGGAAGTGACATGTATCAATTGTATAAGCCAGTGGTTTGACTCGACTGGGAACCAAACTCCAGATCTCCCGCATGGGAGGCCTGCGCTCTACTGATTCGGCCACCGCACCAGGTGCACATATATAGAGCTAGGTATGATATTTACAATGGAACTATATTCTATTGACTTCATAATAATATGGAACTAGTGCCACTTGCCCGAGATAATAACAATGAAATAAGTAACATTACTATTTTAGAGCACAGACAGGAAAGAGTCACGGTGAGGATTAGTGTGGCAAAACCACCACAGGTGGTGCCATTGTAGCACCATCCTGCAGACATAGGAGTGCAGGAAGCTAGGACTAGCCTGTGCGTTGACTCGAATAATAGGAAAATGATGGCTCTTCGTTATTTCTACTTGCATAATAAATTATACTGCACATAAATGTATATGCAAATGTTCACCCATGCATATCCGCGCCACGCCTGCCAGTTGATAGTTGGGTGTGGGTTTTTTCCTTGCCGACATGAACAGAATGATTGTTTTGTTCCGATGAAGGCTGGGGATAACAGATTTGCAGGTTACCACTAGAGACGGCAGTGCCGCCTTCTGGTGGCTTGATAAAGCTGCCCTATTGGATACCATGCTGTTTGAACTAGACTGATTAACTAAGGGCACAAACTGCCTGTTTGGTTTGGGTTGGTGTATTGGTGTTCTACACCATAGCAACATCTGCAGCCATATCAAGAGAAACGCCGATTTGTGAGAATGTACACCTGTGATGACCTTTTAAATTATAGCGCTGCCCCACTGGGATATCATACCACCAGCATTATGACTCTATATGAGCCGATATCTGACTCAGTCACATTATCGTGACAAACACTCTACTCGCCCATGCCATTGTTTTACTCGTAGTACTGCCAACCATCAGGCAGAGTAGTGACAAGTATCAATTTGGAAAGACTTTGCTTGACTCTGCGCGGGTTCGAACCATGACCTTCCGCACAAGAACTTCTCTATTGATCAAGTCTGGTCTCTTTTGGAGAGATACCATGGGTATAGTATAGTTATACGAGTCTTACCTAGGTACAGATGATGGATACTTGTTGTTTTCCCGAGGTACGAGCCTCGGATAGTCATGGGTCAGGGAACAGGAAGCACATGCGGGTCCAGCAATCTTTTACATACTTAATAGGATAACAAATTATCTTAAAATTCTATGGATACTAATATGTTTTTATTTCGGCACAAGCCAACATCATAGTCGTGGTAGGGTAGGGTGGGCAACTATCCGAGGCTCGTACCTCGGGAAAACAACAGTTATCCATCATCTGTACCTAGGTAAGACTCATATAACTATACTATTTTACCCCAGTACTACACCTCTGGCTACTCGTAGACCAGGGAGAACTTTATGTAATCTAATTTTGTTATCCTTTTTTATACTATTCTTTAACATAAAATGTTTCAGTACAAAAATAGAATTTACTGTTTCTCACCCATCTTTTAGTTGGTGAGTAAGCGAGTCGCCAGGCCACTTGACTTTTCTAGTCATTTGTTGTAATGTTTTGCAAACGATCTAGCCGTCTTCCAGCCGGCGTGCGCCAGGAGTCTCTTGACTGAGATTCCTAATTGTCTTGCTTTAGAGACCATGGCCCCCCTCGTTGAGTGGGATGCATAGCGTCCTGTATTGATGCCCGCCTCTTTATCCAACTTGATACTCCATCTTGCGAGTGTGTCTCTCGAGATAGCCTTATGCGGTTTAATAAAGCTTATCAAAAGCTGTCTGGAATTCCTTATTCCACATGACTTGGATATATATGCCGTAATGGCTGAAACTTCACAAAGACGTTGATCACTTGAAAACTATTTACATGTACCATGGACAGTGGGTCCCCTGTACAGTTTGACTTTAGTAATGTTTCCAAATCGAACCTGGCCTCATTCGTGTCTATCTCGAGTCCGTCCAGAGACAATGCCACAATTGTTTGGCCTCTATGCCCCATCACTAGTAGTAACAGCACTGCTAACTTAAATCCTAGTTCCTTCATTGCTAAATGTTTATTACTATAGGCCATGACTTGAATAACTTATATACTACTGACACACCCCAAAACCTATTATATTTGGGTTTGGGTGGGTTTCTCTCATACACCAACCTAATAAACCAGTGCACTACCTGATGCTTTCCAATCATTTGTCCATCTATCCTCGGAAGAATGATTGAAAGTGCACATTGTGCTGCATTAATTGCACCAAATCCTAAGCCTTCATCTTCTAACATTCTTAGAAATCTTGCAATCCGAGTTATTGTAGGTTTTAATGGCTTAAATCCTTTGAGCAAACAGTGAAGTCCCCATTTCTTTAAATAGCTTGTATATAATTTCACCATTCCTTTTCTCCAGGCGTGTGAAATAGGTCTTTCTTGTGTAATTTTGTCTAATCAGTATTGTTCTAAATGTTTCCTTAAACAAGGAATGCTAAAAGGGGTGTCAAGTGGTCCTTGATATTGTAGGTTGTTCCTTTCTCGTGGAAACCTGAGCATGTCTTTTGCTTCTAATTTCACTGCTGCTAGCCATGGTTGTGTGTCCCACTCCGGTACTATCAGTACTGTGTGTCCGCAATCCATCCTGATCTTCCTGGCCACTCTGCTGATAATGCTGAATGGTGGGAATATGTAATAAAATGTATTATTCCAAATCAGAGAAAATGCATCCACTCTCCCGGCTTCTGGCTCTGGATGGCAAGACACATATTTGGGTAACTTTTTGTTGTTGCGTGATGCAAACAAATCAATGTCTGGCTTGCCCCATTTATCACAAATGTAATTGAAAATGCTCTGATTTACTGACCATTCCAGATGGTCATGGAAATGGTGACTTATATATTTCGGAATGTCGTGTAAATTACAATGTAGGCAGGTGAATATGATACCACCAGCCTTCTGCCACGAATATGGCCCTTGCTACCAAACACAGCATTAAACCATCAACACTCAATCAATCATATATATTATAATTATAATGGTGTTGTTGGTATAATTTGGTGTAATATAATTTATTATATGAACATAAATTGGCGGTGTCTCTTTTATTATTATTATTGTTTATTCAGCCACTGCTTGTGTATTTCTGATTTAATATTGATAATCGTGTATGTGTCTATTTGCGTGCTGGAGCTGGGTGCTGCAGCCACCTGTGCCATTTCCGGTGCTTTGATAATTATATTGCGGCCATATCGTCGTTCGCGAAACAATTTTAAACTTACAACAATCTTTTGCTGAAACAATCGCGCATATGTTAGTAGAACCCGCCCACTCTGGGGTCCCAGGAGGTGTTGATAACTGTGGTTCTCACGCCCAAACACCACTATCAGCTGCACCCACACATTCACCCCCTCCCCCCCCCCCCCACTCCCTCTGCACCCACATATTCACCCCCCCCCCCTCTCCCCTTCCCCTTGCTCTCCCACTTACACTGATAGCACGCGCAGCCCCACACTCCAAGTCACGGCCCACTCTCCCGTAGACTGCTTTTTTTCGCGGGTGTGGGTTATCTTTGTTGTTGTATCATTGATAAAATGACAAATGGACACTGTGCTGGTGAAGCGAGACAGCCGGGCCGGGGCGAGCCGCAGTCGGGGAGACCCACCGGGGCCTGTGCAAGATGTCGCCGGGCAGAGGCGCCGCCATGCTCAGCTCGGTGTGTGTGTGTTTGTTTGTGTGTGTGTTTGTGTGTGTGTGTGGTGTGGTGATGTGGCGGTGTGTGGAGATGTGGTGATGTGTGGAGATGTGGTGATGTGTAGAGATGTGGTGATGTGTGGATTTGTGGAGATGTGGTGATGTGTGGATTTGTGGTGATGTTTGAAGATGTGGTGATATGTGGTGATGTGTGAAGATGTGGTGATGTGGTGATGTGGCGGTGTGTGGAGATGTGGTGATTTGTGGATGTGTGGAGATGTGGTGATGTGTGGATTTGTGGAGATGTGGTGATGTGTGGATTTGTGGAGATGTGGTGATGTGTGGAGATGTGGTGATGTGGTGATGTGTGGAGATGTGGTGATGTGTGGATTTGTGGAGACGTGGTGATGGGTGGAAGTGTAGAGATGTGGTGATGTGTGGAGATGTGGTGATGTGTGGATTTGTGGAGATGTGGTGATGTGCGGATGTGTGGAGATGTGGTGATGTGTGAAGATGTGGTGATGTGTCGATGTGTGGAGATGTGGTAATGTGTGGAGATGTGGTGATGTGGTGATATGTGGAGATGTGATGATGAGTTGATGTGTGGAGATGTGGTGATGTGTGGATATGTGATGTGTGGATGTGTGGAGAGGTGGTGATGTGTGGATGTGTGGAGATGTGGTGATAAGTGAATATGTGGCGATGTGGGGATATGTGGAGATGTGGTGATGTGGCGGTGTGTGGAGATGTGGTAATGTGTTGAGATGTGGTGATGTGGTGATGTGTGGAGATGTGGTGATGTGTGAAGATGTGGTGATGTGGTGGTGAGTGGAGATGTGGTGATGTGTGGATGTGTGGAGATGTGGTGATGTGTGGATATGTGCTGATGTGTGGAGATGTGGTGATATGTGGTGATGTGTGGATGTGTGGCGGTGTGTGGAGATTTGGGTGTGTGGGGTGTGGGGTGTGGGGTGGGGGGTATTGGGGAGTGGGGGTGTGCAGATGTAGTGGTGTGTTGGTATGTGGGTGTGTGGGGTGTGAGGTGTGGGGTGTGAGGGTGTGAGGGTATGAGCGTGTGAGTGTGGGTGTGTGTAGAGATACAGTGGTGTGTCGGACTGTGGGGGTGTGGGGGTATGGGTGTAGGCGTGGGTGTGCGTAGCGAGGCAGTGGTGTGTCGGACTGTGGGGGTGTGGGGCGTGGGGGCATGGGGGCGAACGTGGGAGTGTGTGTGTGTGAAGATGTGGTGGTGGTGTGTCGGTCTGTGGGTGAGTGCGTGTAGGTGTAGGTGTAGGTGTAGGGTATGTGTGTGTGTGTGGGAGGGTGGGAGTGTGTGTGTGTGAAGATGTTGTGGTGGTGTGTCGGTCAGTGCGGATGTGCGTGGTATGGGCGTGGGCGTGGAGGGTGGGAGTGTGTGTGGAGATGTGCTGGGTTTTGGGAGTATGGGTGTGTGGGCGTGGGAGTGTGTGTGTGTGGAGATGAGGTGGTGTGTCGGTCTATGGGTGTATGAGGTGTGGGTGTATGGATGTGTGAGGGTGTGAGGGTGTGAGTGTGGTTCTGTGGGAGTAGGTTGGTTGGTTTTTGGTGATTTACATCCTGGCAACATCTAAGGTCATATCAGGACGCGTACCGACTTGTGACAGTGTGCGCTCATATCAACTTTATAGTGCTGCCCCACTGGGAGCCCAGGCCACCAGCACCCTAACCCGCTATCCTACTGTCACATCATCTTGACACGAACCCAACCAGTCCTTGCCCTATCCTAATAATGCCAAGCACCTGGATAGGAAGCGACAAGTATAAAATTGTAAGTCAATGGTTTGACTCGACCATGGTTCGAATTCATGGGTTCGAATCTCACGATCCACCAAAAGGGGGAGACGGACGCTCAATTTATTCGGCCATCCCGTCTGGTTACGAGGCAGTGAGTTAAAAATCCCAAAATCCATGGAGGCTCTCGGATTCTGTGCCAAATGTGGATATTGGTACTTGGATCAATACACCCAGTTTATATTTAAATCTGTTCTCTCTCTCTGTAGTTATGTCTTTCTCTCGCCCTCTCTTTCGCCCTCGCTCTCTCTCGCGCTCTCTCGATCTCTCTCGCTCTCTCTTACTATCTGTATCTTGCGTGCTCTCCCTCCACGTACGTCTAGAAGTTAAAAGGTGACCAAAAATGATTTAAAAAACCCAGCTTAATGAGAAATGGACACAGAGATGCTGATAGTGATACTGTAACTTAGTGTAACTGTAAGTGAGTAGGGTTACCAGTTCCACCGTTACATTGTATACTTTCAGCACTAAATAAATTACAGAAATGTATCCAAGGGCTCATAGCAAGGGTGTTTTCATCGCCTTAGAAGATAGAATAAAAATGGTCTGAGCTCGGTGTTTATCGGTGTTGTTGAAGATGTATACTGCCTATCATGGATAAGTCTGAATAGACTTGTTTTCACCATTAAACAGTTTGTTGATAGAAAGCCCGAGCCTACACTTTTACCGACCCAAGGGATTTTTAACCTCCCACACCACATAGACATGGTATGAGATTGAGAGCAACCGGCCTTTGATGATGCTGTAAGTTATACACAGTGGTGAACATCCAAATTGGCAGAGGTGGCTATCGTAACCACGCATACATACATATATATAAGGTAGGGCTATGTAATGAGAGAGAAACAGACGAGAAGTGCATGCATATCTGTATACATACATGTATTTCTAGATATACATATATGTATCTGTACATATACATGCATACATTATCATATTATGCAGACACATATTTATTCACATACCATGTAATAAGCTTAATAAAATACTAAATGGTATAATCATGGTTAGAATACCCACTTCCTGTGTGTGATGTGTGCTGTCTAATGAGTAATACATGGTATAGGATCACACCCCACCACCACTATACACCACCCACCACCCACCACCACCCACCACCACCCACCACCACCCACCACCCACCACCCACCACCATCACCACGTCACCACGTCACCCCACCCCGACACATACATACTCAAGTCAAACCAAGTACTTCCAAATTGGTCCTTGTCACTTCCTTGTCTGACGCTTAGTATTACAGGGTAGGGCAAGGACTGCCTGTGTCAGGATGAAGATATTATAACCTGAGTGGTACTTCCGAGTCATGGTATCCTAGTGAGGCAATACTATAAAACCGCCATCGGTAATAACACAACTTTGCGTCGACAACTCATAAACCCAAACACCCAGCCCACCATAGCTGTTTTGCCGCGAGTCCCCCCGCGAAGAAGCGACCCGCCCGCAGTGGTCGTGACCCCAGGAGGATAACTGGGACCTGGAGGGCGGCGTGATGGATGGTCACAGTGTGTGCTGGCTGTGACCAGCGGGGCAGTGGACTGCAGCAACTTGACCAGCTCACAATCCATAGTGGTGGACTGCGAGCAGTCCAGGCAATGCTCCGTCTGGGTGGAACTCTCCACACCGAAGGGAAAAAGAGGCTTAGGCAGGGAGGGTGGGGGAGATAGTGGTCAGGGTCGGGTGGTGTGTGGTGTGTGGTGTGTGGTGTGTGGTGTGTGGTGTGTGTGGTACAGTGTGTTGTGGGGTTCGGTATGTGAAGTGCAGTGGGCTCAGGTGCACTGTGGAGCGGTGCAGTGTGGGGTGTGGTGTTTGTGGTGCACTGTGGTCTGGTGCGGTGTGGTGTGGTGCGGTGTGTTGTGTTGTGATGTGGTGTGGTGTGGTGTGGTGCAGGGTGAAGTTGTGCGGTGTGGTGCACTATGGTGTTGTGGTATGGTGCACTGTGAAGTGGTGCGGTGTGATCTGGTTTGGTCTGATGTGGTGGTCTCCTGTGTGCAGTGGTGCAGTGTGATATAGTGTGGTGCAGTAGGGTGCAGGGTATGTTGTGTAGTGTGGTGCACGGTGGTGTTGTGGTAGGGTCACTTTTATGTGGTGCAGTGTGATACGGTGTGGTCTGACATGGTGATGTGATGTGTGAAGTGGTGCATTGTGGTATGGTGCGCTGTGAAGTGGTGCAGTGTGATCCGGTGTGGTATGATGTGGTGGTGTGTTGTGTGAAGTGGTGCAGTGTGATGTAATGTGGTGCAGGGTGATGGTGTGCAGTGTAGTGCACGGTGGTCTTGTGGTATGGTGCACTGTGAAGTGGTGCAGTGTGATCCGGTGTGGTCTGACGTGGTGGTGTGTTGTGTGAAGTGGTGCAGTGTGATGTAATGTGGTGCAGCGTGATGGGGTGCGGTGTGGTGCATGGTGGTGTTGTGGTATGGTGCGCTGTGAAGTGGTGCGGTATGATCTGGTTTTGTCTGACATGGTGTTGTGTTGTGTGATGTGGTGCAGTGTGATGTAGTGTGGTGCAGTGTGGTGCCCGGTGGTGTTGTGGTATAGTGAACTGTGAAGTTGTGCAGTGTGATATGGTGTGGTCTGACATGGTGGTCTCCTGTGTGATGTGGTACAGTGTTATGCAGTGTGATATCGGACGGGGCAGTGCGGTGTGGTATGGTGCCATGTGGAGTGATGCAGTGTGGGGCGGTGCAGTACGGTGCGGAGGGGTGTGGAAGGCGGTGCAGTGGTGGGGTGGGGTGGCCACGGTGTGGGGCAGGGGGGGTTGCAGTTAGGGTGGTTACGTATGAATGTATGTCATTTTCAAATTGTATTCTTTATTTCCTTTTTCCCCATACATATATTACTTTTTCATTTCCGACAGCCCCATTGTTTGTCTTTAGCCTGGCCTCTCAGAATTGAGGGTACCACACAGTCTACCCTGATGGATGTGTTATTGTATTTCTAGCCTTCAAGTAGGCAGCTATGTTTAGTACATAATATAAACATATATATGCTTATATATAGATGCCTGTCAAGCAACTACAAAACAACATTTTTATAAATCCAGCCGCAACCCATTCTAACCATAGCAGTAGGACCACCATCAACCCGCCCTCTGGCGGCCGTGGCAGGAACTAGTGTTGTCAGTAGCCGTTCACTGTGCCACATGCCCTGTGGCACAGGTGCTATAGAGGATTTCAACAACCAACCTGGCCTTTCATGGCTCTGGAACGAACTAATATTGTGGATTGTAGCTGACTGTACAGCATGCTCTGTGACAAAGGTGTAACTTATAGAGGATTTCAACCCCCAACCTGCCCTCTTACGGCAGTCCCAAGAACTACTGTAAGGCAAAGCAGCTAATAGACGGGATCACGGTTCCGACTGCACATGCGCTGAAAACGGCGTTGGCAGCAAAGCAAATTTGAATGCCATTGAGTTTGTCGATATATGTAGGGAAAAACTTAGATTTTATCCAAAATGAATAGAAATACATAGCAATTTGGCATAAACATGTATCTCACATATGCAATGTAATGATCTGATGAATATAGACAAAACTAGCCATAGTTAAACATTTTAAGCTAAGAAACATTCAATTCAACACAAAACAATCAGTGATATCCACATCACCATTATTAATTCTTGTTTTAAATATTAAAATGCCAAATGTGTCAACATACAATTGTTTCAGAGAAACATATAACCAATATCTGATTAACCCTACTCATTTTCTAGTTCTACATATGTCATTAACCATAGGATATAAATAAAAAACATTAATAAAATAAGTTAAACTGACTCTGGCTATGGCTCTAACACTAGCCTGAGTGCCCAGATTTGTCTAAGTCTAAATGCACATGGCATAAGATGTGCATATTATATTCATGTACATGCAATGTGGGATAAAAGATTAATATCTTAATTTCTTATATATATATTTTTTGTTAGTGTTCTATGTTTCAAACAAGAGCTGAGAAGAGCTGAAATTAGCACTTTTCATAGCTGCAACCAGTGTATTAGCATGTGCCATGTGCTTCTCGCGGGTTTGTTTTGCTCTGACGCGTCCCACAATGCACCGCGCCGCTGGAACGGTGATGTAGTCTATTGTGCAGCAGGCTTTATTAAAAAGTCTTTTATATGATTCCTAGCACAAAAGCTCCCTCTTATGGCAGTGGCAAGAAGTAATGTTGTGGGCTTGTAGTTCACTGTTCAGCATGTTCTCTAGAACAGGCCTCATAGACAATTTTTACCACACCCCATTCTCTGATGGCAGTTGGATAACTACTATTGTGGTTGGCATCTCACTATGAACTGAAAATCATCAGGGTATGCAACTGTAATTTGATCCTATTTATCTTTTCATTATTGCCCCTAGTTAGGTAATAGTTTTTTTTCTTGAAGATTTATACTGCCTATCATGGATAAGTCTGAATAGACTTGTTTTCACCATTAGACAGTTTTTCGATAGAAAGCCTGATTCTACACTTTTACAGACCCAAGGGATGTTTAACCTCCCACACCACATAGACATGGTATGAGAGCAACTGGCCTTTGATGTCGCTGTAAGTTATACACAGCAGTGAAAATCCAAATTTGCAGAGGTGGGGGGCATGGGGAATCGAACCACCAACCTTCAGATTAGGAGTCCGACTTAGAAAAAAGTCAGACACTCTAACCATTCCGCCACAGAGAACACCACAAATAGTTCTAAGTTCATAGGAATAATATACAGTAGGCAGTGCTCACCTGTTACTGATATCAACATCTTCTACCAAGATATTAGTCTCGATACATTTGCAATTTTAGTTGTAGATAAATTAGAGTTAGGTCTAGAACTAAAGTGGCCAACACAACGATGCCCTCAGCGAACTGTGTCTTCAGCGACATACAAATAATACAAAACCAAGTCGCACATTAAAAATATGGATGACCCTGCTGTGGCGCTGAGAAATGACATCTATATGAATCAAATTCATTCCCCCACCCCCCCAGATACTTTCTTAAGTCAAGTGCACATTCATGACCTCAATTATACCGCTAGATGCTCTGTCCTCTGTAGCCCCAAGATAAAAAAAGTTAAACCCTCTGTTTAAAAAAAAAAAAAGCCATTGTCCTAGGATGTGCACCTGTTCTCGATCCAATGTTTCTCTGTCAACACAGGAAGTGAGGTTGTGCCTGAAGGTCCTCTTCTCCTCTCTCTCTCACAACATTAATAAACAACAGCATAAAACAAAAAATAAAATTGAAAAACAACCCACACAGACACAAAATAAAGGCATGCAAAGGAGAAGAGTGACTGTTTTGCAACAACCACTTACAGCTGCATAATCCGATCAAGTCCACAATGAGCCCCACTACCACATGGTGGCAGTCTCGACTGTCCTGACCTTTGCCAGTCAGAAGTATCAGCAGGTGGCAGCACAGTATCATGAGCAGTCCCTGTGGCATACTGTTCTACCCATGGCCAGTGGCCAGCCCCCATGGAAGGATAATTATATCTGATCTGGCACACTTTAAGGCATGCGGTGGGGTGCAGATGAATATATATTTATATATATATATATATATCTATATATACATATATATATATATATATATATGTGTGTGTGTATTTTATATAAGATATTGCTATATATAGATATATATCGACTCACATATATTTGATGTATAACACATTATACGAGTACAAATACAAGGGGAACATATACTTTATATATATATATTCCACCTGTGCGCATTGGTGTAGTCCCCCCCCCTCCCCCAGCTGTCGGGGTAATTGGTGGGTGGGCCCCCCTCGCGCAACACACATTGGAGGATTTAAAAAATAAATATATAGACATTTGTATATAGTTGTATATATAATATATTGTCGTATATATCATATATATCATATATATATACATACATATATAATATATATATATACATATATATAATATATATATATCCTTCAACTATCCCCCATCTAAGCCAAAATCTCCAAACCCTCCCCCAATCCGGCCTACTCCAAACCTTAACCCCAACCTCCTCTTCCCTGCCCTATCCCCAACCCTATCCCTGTCCACAACCACAACCCCTGAGCCCAAACCCGCCCAATTTGCACACACTCATTAGCGTTTCGGTTTTCTATGATGTACTGGTGGGTTTTTTTTCTGCCCCACCCTCCCTCCCTCTTCCCACAGATCCACCTATCCCATCGCGCAGCTAGCCCCCCGTAATCAGTAAGTGTTCCGCGCATGCGCAACGTGCCCTGAGCAGCGCTGGGGGCCTCGTACTACTAATTTGTCAACCACATTTGCTGCCACCAGCACCACCACCACCACCACCACCACCCGCCAAACATCCCATGTGTTCGGGCTTTAGTGAGCTGTCCACTAACCCAATATTAATTCATTTACATAGTTATGACACCAAATTGTTCTCTTTTAAAGGATACAACAAGATTTCAGAATAGACCGATGTCGTGGTCAATGCCATATCAAATATAAATAAGTAAAGTTCATACCGGGAGATTCCCGAACAGGAAGTAGTCACTACCATATCTAGAACTTAGGGTATACGAATGAGGCTACGATCATACCATACATTCTGAATTCAGATGTTACTAATAGTAATAATAATAAAAGTAATAGTAATAAAGCAAGTAGGAACAAAGCAAGTAAAGCAAGTAATTACAGGAGGTAGTCAGAATCATATCTAGAATTTCCTACTGTGGTCAGTGTCATACCATGAATGATAAATTCAGATGTTACTAGTAATAGTAATAGTAATAAAAGTAATAGTAATAAAGCCTTTCATTTTCACCCATTCCCAAAATAAACCTTAGCAGCGAACGATGTCTATAGATTATTACATTTGTGCAAAGTGAAGTGAATTATGTGTAGGGTGGGTGGGGGGAAATGTTAGTTTGGAAATGTCCAGTGTTGATTTACTTAGTGAAGTGTGCGGAATGGATCACGCCCCATCATAATTTACACACTTCCTATCACCCCCCGCCTAACGCGGCGCCACGGGCCAGTGCGCCGTATCTTTTTGTTCTAACTTTTGGAGAACACAAAAAAATAAACCACAAAAAGTCCCCCCCCCCCGCCCGTTCCTAAAACAAAAAAAGTCCACCCTCAACACACACATCTCCAACACTCAAACACAGGGTGGGAGGGTGGGGGGGGGGGACGAGAGCGGGACGGGGAGGGGGCAGAGGGCGGCGAGGTAAGGGGAGATGGGAGATGGGAGAGGGGAGAGGGGAGACAGAAGAGGGGAAAGGGAAGAGGGGAGATCGGAGATCGGATAGATAGGGCGGAGAGGGACATAAGTGAGGGGAGAGGGGAGAAATAGGGGGAAAGGGACAGAAGTGAGAGGAGAGTGGAGAGGAAAGAGGGGAGACGGAGAGATGGGAGGTGGGAGGGGAGAAATGGGAGGGAGAGGGAGCGATGTGAGGAGAGAGGTAGAGAGAAGAGAGGAGGGGAGAGGAGAGGGGAGAGCGGAGAAGGAGAGCGTAGAGGAAGATAGGTGAAGGGGAGATGGAAGAGGGAGAGGGGAGAGGGAGAGGACAGAAGTGAGGGGAGGTGAAAAGGGGGAGAGGGAGAGGGAAGAGGGAGAGAAGAGGAGGCGAGGAGGAGGGAAGAGTGAGGGGAGAGGGAGAGGGGGAAGAGACGGGAGAGGAGAGAGGGAGAGGGGGAAAGAGAGGAGGAAGCGGAGAGAGGGGAGGGAGGAGATGAAAGGGGGAGCGGGGAGAGGGAAGAGGGGAGAGGAAGGGGAGGCGAGAGGAGGGGAAGAGTGAGGGGAGAGGGGTAGACGAGACGGGAGAAGGGAGAGGGGAGAGGGGGGCGAGGAGAGGGGAGCAGAGAGAGAGGGGAGAGGGGAGAGGAGATGACAGGGGGGAGAGGGGAGAGGGAAGAGGGGAGAGGAAGAGGGGGGAGAGGAGGGGAAGAGTGAGGGGAGAGGGGTAGAAGAGACGGGATACGGGAGAAGGGAGAGGGGAGAGGAGAGAGTGGGGAGAGGAGAGGGGAGCGGAGAGAGGGGAGAGGGGAGAGGAGATGAGAGGTGGAAATGGAAAGAACACTGCGGGAAGTGGGTCAGAGGGAAGTGAACCGAGTTGGGGGTATATCTATAATGCGTGTACAAATAAAGGATTGATCTACATCTTTAGGAATCCCTTGCAGCTTATCCGGGATCTTACACAATGTCCGTTTCACTCGCCACTCAAAATGTTTCCATTTGCGAGTGCATGTATACATATATATATATATATATATATATATAGATCAAATGTTTATACATCTACATATAGGCATATATAAATAGAGAGAGAGGGAGAGAGAGAGGAGAGAACATAAAAAGTAGGGAAATATATACACACGGATATAGCGATCCACATAGAGTAACACCTTTCTAAATCGACCGACCATTTGGGACCGACTTTAAATGGCACATTTGGGGAGGTGGTCGGTTTATGGAGTTGTTTTAATTGCTACATTGATACCGTATGGGTGAGCCTTTGGGACCCAAATAAAACCATCTACATAGGGGAGTGGTCGATCTGTGTAGGTGGTCGGTTACAGAGGTTTTACTGTATATGTATCATCATCATCATCGTGCTGTCGGTCACGATGCGACAAAGACTGCTTTCATTACTTGACTGTCACTCTCCATTTAGCTCTCTGCTGTGAGAGTGATGTCCATGAGTCAGTCTTAATGTCTCTCAGCTTCAGGTTTCTCTTGATGGTATCCTTGAACCGGAGACGAGGGCACACTCTCTTGCTGTAACCAGAAGACAGTTGGGAGTAGAGGATCTGCTTTGGTAGCCTGTCTGATGACATCCTCATGAGGTGTCCAGTCCAGCGGAGATTCTTTTTGATCAGAAGATCTTCCAAAAAGGGCAGCCCCATCCGTTCAAGTATTTCCTTATTTGTCACTTTGTTCTTCCATGTTAGCCTCATGATCGAATGTAGATGTCCAGGCCTCGGCTCCGTATAGTAGGGTGGATATCATGATTGCATGGTAGATCTTGCCTTTGACCCACATGAACACAATGAGTTCTGTACTGTAACTAACTTTATTTAGAACGTTCTGTAGTGACCTCACTCTGTGCCACACTGGGGGTGTTCGGATAACAACACAACTGGAAGACACATACATTACACCTTTGACCCGCATGGACACATGCTGGTTGTTTCAGAGTCTCTGGAGTAGTCGGCCGAAAAATGAGCTAGCCTTGGCCATCCTCCTCTGTATTTTAGCATCAATGCATCCATCACTTGATATCGTGCTTCCGAGGTAGGTGAATTCCGGAACAGATTTCAGCTTGTTTCCGTCAACCATGATATCCTCCTCTCAGGTTCTTGTAGAGTTGGGTTAGTACAGCACCTCTGTCTTCTTGATGTTAATCTTCAGGCAGAACATCTTTGATGCATTGGAGAAAGCGTCCACTATTTTCTGGATCTCTTCAGCAGAGTGGGCAAGCAGTGCACTGTCATCTGTGAATAGCAGCTCTCTCATCAGTATGCGAGTAGTCTTGGTCTTCGCTCTGAAGTGTGCGATGTTGAATAGGTCAGAGCTCTGTCTGGACTGTATATAGACACCATCCCCACATGCATACATAATCTATTCATCTATCTATATATTTATACATATCTATAGGCCTATATACATACCTGATACATATCTAAATACACATATCTGTTTGCACCTCTATACGGAGATGAATGGGTAGGTGTATATATATGTATGTATATAGAGGGATACAAACAGATATGCATATACACACATAGATGTATGTATAGATATGCGCTTCATTGTATCTATATCTACGTATAGAGAGCGAGAGCAAAAAAAAAGCAAGAGCAACAAAGAGTGAAAAAGAGTAAGATTAAGAAAGAGAGAAAGACCGAGGTCGAGAACGAGAGCGCGCGAGATCAAGAGCGAGAGCAAGCAAGGGAGAGCGAGAGCGAGCAAGGGAGAGTGAGAACGAGAGAGATCGAGAGATCGAGAGAGAATGCGAGACAAGGAGACAGACAGACTGACAGAAACAGGAGGAAGAAACAAAACGAGGGCGTAAATGGTGAAAGGGCATCTTAAAAACAAGTTGTGACAGGGATTGTTACCCCCCCCCCCCCCCAAACAGCTGCAGAACTAATGGTAGGTAGAGCGCGCCACTACTGCGGACCTTCTGAAGGCGCCCGAACAATGCCCCCCCCCCCCCCCCACCACTGTCCAAGCCGACGCTACCCAAGAGCGCAACGCGCATGCGCACATCCAAGCCCAGTCAATAACGCGCCAATTAGGATCCCCCAATTGAGGGCCCCTCGGCCCGGCCCGCCCCCGCCCCGCCCCCGCCCCGCCCCCGCCTCCGCCCCCGGCCCCGGCCCCGGCCCGGCACAAAATATCGCTAATTCCCCCGCTGAGTAACTGCAAGCCGCGACCAATTTCTTCCCCGTCGATTCACATTGCTTTGGTAGTTGTCCATTTTTTGTTATTCCACTGGCGTGTGTAGTGTGCTTAATTTTGAATACCTTTTTTGTTGTTGTTGTTGTTTTGACCTCGCTACGCTTTTAAAAATCTTCATTGGTTTACTTTTTTTCTTCTTTTTAGCCTTGAATGTATTTTTGTCCCGAGGTTTATTTTGTAGGGGTTCATTTTTTTTTAAACTCCACCGGATGCGTTATTGACTCCTGTTTCATGTATCATGTACAATGATTGATGGCTGACCTATTAGACGGTCCGTGGTGGGTGGGGGTGGGGGAGTGGGTGGTGTGTGGGTGTGGGTGCGGTGTGGGTGCAGGCAGATATGGGGGTGGGGTACTGGCTTTTACAGTTGCATAGTCCGATGGTTTTGAATTTCTGTCATTTTCTGAGATAAATATATTAGGTTGATCGTTATGATCTACCTTACTTAACGTTGAAATAACTTTTAGTTTAAGTGGCTAACTTTTGAGATAATAAAAAAGGTAAGCAGGTAAAATTAATTTAGGCAATTTGGCAACTTTGCCAAAACTCTGACACCATAGGCTTCTGTAGTAACAGGTTCTCTTACATTGCTTCAGTATTCCCTTCTGTGTGACAACAAATGTTTAATAAGTGCATCACCATATGTGGTGTTCTCGCTGGCAGAGTGGTTAGAGTGTCTGACTTTTTTCTAGGTCAGACTCCTAATCTGAACGTTGGTGGTTCGATTCCCCATGCCCCCCCCCCCCCCACCTCTGGCAATTTGGATTTCCACCATTGTGTATAACTTACAGCATCATCAAAGGCCAGTTGCTCTCATACCATGTCTATGTGGTATGGGAGGTTAAAAATCCCTTGGGTCGGTAAAAGTGTAGGCTCGCTCTTTCTATCTACAAACTGTCTAATGGTGAAAACAAGCCTATTCACGCTTATCCATGATGATAGGCAGTATCAATCTTCAAGGGAAAAAAAAACCCATCTAAGTTAGATATGTAGACTCAAATATAGATGATATTTTTGGTTTTGAAAATTTGATGTTTTCATCGGATTATGCCGCTTTAAACTTAGCGTTAGGGGCCGTCCAATGTAGTCACCATTTTCACATTTGTACAAAACCTATGACGCGGGGGTGGGGTGGGGGGGGGGGGGGGGAGAGGGTGTCAGACCAGTATGAATGTTATCGTTTAATAAAATGTTGATACTAGCTTCAGAAGCATCAGCAAAATGGTAAAATGTCGATGTGTACTAATTTGCGTGTGAAGGGGAAGTCTGGGGGACGTAGTACAGTATAACCCCGTTAAACGAAACTTGAAGGGACCATAGAAATTTGTTTGGATTAACCGATCATTGTTTTAACCGAACTTTGACATTAACTTGGCTTTGGCAAAAACGGGGGAGCATTATGAATGTACAATATACGTGGACACTATGATTATTGTTTGTTTATGTATATACAGTTTAACCCCATTAAACCAACCTCGGTTAAATTAAACGATCGCTTAATCCAAACTTTTTTTCGGCAACCTGCAAAATACTACCATTTATCATGTAACAAAAGTCTCAGATGACCTTAAAACCACATGAAAGTTTGGTTTAACTGTACCGGAAGTGGCCTTTTTGTTTGGATTAACCGATACTTTGGATTAATCGACTTTGGTTTAACCAACTTTTTTATATGATAAATGGTAGTATTCTGCCAGGTCGCCGAAAAAAGTTTGGATTAACCGATCGTTTTGTTTAACCGAGTTTGGTTTAAAGGGGTTGTACCGTACTGGTCGGTATGACCGTGAAAATATTGACAACTTTGGACGGCCCCTTAAAGCTGCATAGTCCGATGAAATATCAAATTTTCAAAACCAAACCAATTATCTAGATTTGATTCTACATATCTAACTTAGATACTGATGCACTTATTAAGCATTTGTTTCTGCGTAGAAGGCAATACTGAGTCAATTTAACAGAACCTGTTACTGCAGAAGTCTATGGTGTCAGACTTTTGGCAAGCTTGCCAAAACTAATTTTCCATGTTTGCACTCAAAATATCTCAAAAGTTTACCATTAAGATAAAAGTAACTTTGAACTAATGTAAAGTACAAACCAGTAATCGATCTAATATATTTATCTCAGAAAATCAAAACCATCAGACCTGCAAGTTTAATAAGTAACATAATCCAATGTTTTAAAGTTTCTGTCATATTAAAATATACAAATATATTAGGTATATACAGGACATAAAACTCCAACACCTAACCCAACTTATTATATATATTACTATATATATATAACGTGGATTGTAATGATCAAGATAATATATATATATATATATATCAATATAATACTTTAATAGGTCGTTTTATATATTAGGTTCATTGTAATAATATAAGGTACTTGAGTTTGCAATAACTTTCAGTAAAACTTTCCAACTTTGGAGATATTTGCTGTGGAAACATCTAAGATAGAAATCCTGGATATGCTATAATACTTGCTGCTATATTGTTGTACACATTATTTCTCTTAAATGTACTTAGCATTCCTATTAACCTACGATGCAGCAATACACGCTTAGAATTGCATGCACCGATGGTGTGCATGTTTGCCTTTTGTTGTTCATCATCGTTCATCAGTATAATCTACTTTGCCTTTGTTTGAAGCAACTTTTGTTTTAAATGGTTAACTTGGGAGATATTTGAAATGAAAACATGCCGCGCTTATGTAATTGGTCCAATCAACACTAGGTATTGCACATCAACTGGAGTCGGCAGTGTCCATGACAGAATAGGAAATATCCCCTCAGCAGCTCCTCTCCACGAAAATCTAGAGTTAGCGCAACCATTTTCCACATTTATATTTATATTCATATAATCTCACTACATCCCATATATATAGTTACAAACATGTAGCTCAATGATATAATGTTGCCGTTTCCTTTAGGAAATCACTAGGTACAGTTCGCCCCTTCCCCTACTCCCGCCCCTGCCTATACCCGCGCCCCTACCACGCCCTCTCCCCGGCCCCCGCCCCTGCCTCCACCGCCGCCCAGATCATGGCCTCACCGTGACACACAATGCCAGGGCATGATCAATCAGTCGGTGAGGTTTTTTTCAGGTTGTAATAAATGATCCCTACCCAGGCCTCAAGCTGTGCTGAGAGAATTTTTTTCTATGACCTCTCCTTCCCCGACCCTCGCGGCCCCCCCCCCCGCCCCCACCACCTCCCTCTTTTGTGTGTGTTACACTTGGTGTGTGGGGGGTGGAGGGAGTGAGGGGGGGATGCTCCACTGGACAAGCGTTGTCAGAGGACTGTGTGCTGATGAGATATAGTATGTGTGCATATCAGTACATTAAAGCTGCATAGTCCGATGAAATATCAAATTTTCAAAACTAAAACAATGATCTAGATTTAGTTTTACATATCTAACTTAGATACTGATGCATGTATTAAGCATTTGTTTCTGCGAAGAAAGCAATACTGAGTCAATTTAACAGAACCTGTTACTGCAGAAGTCTATGGTGTCAGAGTTTTGGCAAGCTTGCCTAAACTAATTTTCCATGTTTGCACTCAAAATATCTCAAAAGTTAACCATTTAAAATAAAAGAAACTTTGAACTAATGTAAAGTAGATACTAGTGATCGATCTAATATATTTATCTCAGAAAAAATACAGAAATTCAAAACCATCGGATTATGAAACTATAATGATACCGATAAACCATTGCAATTTAAACATAGATAGGGTTCACCATTGCAATAGTCCATGAGGTGTGGGCGCCGGTGTGCTTGTGCTTGTGGATCCGGGTCGGATTGTAGTGTGTTGGTGTGAGTATGTGTGTGGGTATGACTTGGAGTGTATGGGTGGTTGTACATGTGGGTGCACTTGTTATCCGGACCGCACTTCGTCCACACCTCTCTATATCTCCTCTCTGCTGGCCTTGCTCCTCCTTGATATGATTGAAAAGAGTGCCAGGAGGGGGGGGCCTGCCAGCATTTCACTTTCTACTCTTACTGTCTGTGTCGTTGGCTCGCCATCTGGTCACCATAGAGCAAATAGACACGGTTCTTTGACTCAACTCTCCTCATTTCTCTTTCCATTTCTCTACCCTTTTTTTTCTCCCGAGGATTACTTCTCCTCCTGATCAAGGGAGTTGTTTGCTTGGGTGGGGCCCTGTACCTTATTGTTTCTCTCGCTTTGTTCTTGTTGATGGAACCGCTGGACCCACCTTTGCCCGTCCCTTCCTCCTACACCCTTGCGGCTATCGACTGAATACGAGTGCTGTGCTCCCGACGGACCACAGTGATTCGGGCCCACCCCAATGATTTGTCATTTTAATTGTTGTAAAGACATCCCCAGCTTCTACATCCGTACCACCAGAAGATTAATCTTCAACCAAAGATTGGACCTATTTATCGATGCCTCTCTATATTGATGTAGTTGTGCAGCCGGTAACTGTTGTAAGGTTACAAACCCCCCAGAAGTCAAGACATGTGGGTGTGAGGGAGGGTGTGGTTCTGATTGGGAATCGGATGCGAGTGTGCTTTATAGATGATGGTCTGGGTGTGGGTGGTGTGTGGATGTGAGTGAGGGTGTGTGGGTGTTTGTGGTTGTGGGTGTAGGTGTGCGTTGTAGCTGGAGGTGTGCATGTGGGTGCGAGTGTGTCTGAGTGTGTGGGTATGGGTGTGGGTGGTGCATGTGAGTGTGTGGGTGGTGTGTGGTTATTGGTGTCCGGGTGTGGGTGATGTGTGGGTGTGTATGAGTTTCCACGTGCGTGGTGGATGTGAGTGAGGGTGTGTGTGTGGGTGTTGGTGATGTGTGGGTGTACATGCGTGTGTGTGAGTGTGAATGTGAGTGTGAATGAATGTGCGGGTGCTTGTGGGTGTGGACTTTTAAATAGGGTGTAAAACAAGGGGTGTGAGGGCATGTCATATATATCATTGAGTCTCGTAGGCGGCATCTGTTCGGGGAGATTCATGCATAAAACATGAAGTCCTATTCTTGTCTTTTTTTTTATAAGCATAATCATTTAGAATTTTCATAATACCCATAAAACAAACTCGCTGTGATTTAAATCCACATATTTGCAACAACAAAAAGAAAGGAGAAAAAAAAAGCATATTGGGGAATGCAAATTGCCTCGTTATCAGAATTCGCGGTGATCACGCCCACAACAGCAATGACAAGCAGGTGGAATATTTAGGTAATTAAATGCACATTAAGAGCAAATGGCGATTCATAGGAAAATAAAATTAATAGTCATTTTCTAAAATACACATTAAGAGAGCACACATTGGATATTTTTTCACACCGAAATAGACTTGTGACAATTGGTTCTAGCAACATGTGAGGGTAATCGAGGGAAATGGTCGACCTGAGACCGTGGTGGGTTTATATTGCTGCGCTTGTTGGGATTTTACATCTTAACAACATTGAAGGTCATATCAGGATTGGTCTATGGGATTTTCAGGATTGGTCTATTCAATTGTCTTCGTATCCCTTTCTTTGCAGTATTACATAACAGTTAATACGTAGTATCGATATAAGATGTGTAGGATCAAATTATGGCCCGTGTTTTGATTTAGAAAATGTGACGCTTTCAACGGACTATGCAGGTTTAAGGTAAGCCTAAGAGTAAGAGTAAAGCGGCTGTCACACGTCGCCGGATTGAGCAACGGACAGAATTGTCTAGTCCGGTTGTCATAAGTATCAAAATGTATTAAAATGTGTCAAAATGTTGCGATATCGGGTCAAAGGCCGCTGGACGAACGGACATGAAACGGACATGATCGGATAGCCAATGGATGGTAAGCAGACTAAACTGACTCAAACCGGCAAAGAACCGTAGACGTCAGTCCGGTGGCATCCGTTTCTAGTTTTGTGCATGTTCAAAACTTGTACGGACACAAAATGGACTTTGTTTGGTTTCTGTCCGTTTCCCCCAATCCGGTGAGGTGTGACAGGGTCTTTTGAAAATGTGATACCTTAATCGGACTTTCAGCTTTCAGGTTGGTTGGTTGTTGGAGCTTTATGTCCTGGCAACATCTAAGGTCATATCAGGATGGGTACCGACTTGTGACAGTGAGCACTCATCGAAAATATAACTAGTAATATCGCCGCCAATGCGGCGGTAGCCTTAATAACGCTTCGAATTTAGGGTTAAATTGATCAAATTTCACTTATTGCATATGTAATTCTGTTAAATATGATCGCATTGAATAGATTAACATCCATACACGCACACTAACCGCCCCGGCTAGCAGTAAAACCTGATTTGAAAATGGTTTAGCTTAGCCTAGGCTATGGTCGGCGATTAGCGCTGGCACCGATTGGTGCATATCGATTTCTCACATTTAACCGTGTGGAGCTAGGCTACCCGCGGTTAAGGCCCTAACTCCGATTGGTGCATATGGCCCCAGGCCGCCAGCACCATGACCTGATATCCCACTTGTGTACCGACTTGTGACAGTGCACACTCATGGTGACTTTGTAGTGCCCGTCCCCCTGGGAGAGCAGGCCACCAGCACAGTGATCTAGATTCTGATATCCCATTCAATCACATTATCCTGACACTGAGCCAAACAGTCCTTGCCCTATCCTAATAATGCCGAGCGCCTAGCTAGGAAGCGACAAGTCTCAAATTAATGTCATTGGTTTGAATCAACCAGGGTTTGACTCATGGGTTCAAAAACCCATGATCTACCAAAACTAGAGACGGACGCTCAACTCATTTGGCCATCCCGTCTGGTGAGCTTTCAGATAAATACCTTGGTTTTGAAAATGTAATATTTCCATTTGACTAGGCAGCTCTAACCCAAGGAAAACGTCGAATTACTCCAAAGGGAAACATACTACCTAAGCTGACAGCTTATTAAAGATACATCTCACTCGACGGTTGGCTGGGTCGGTGGATAGCTGACAGTATGCGCATGCGCGTGTTACGTGTCCCTTTTTGGTGGGAAAGGCGTGGCGAGGTTTATCAGAACGAGGCGCCGTGCACAGGGTGTCATAATGAGGCCCACGTGACCCGCGGATAGCAATCTCCCCGGGCAGGTCTCGGTAGTGACTCCCCAACTACCTCAGGGGGCATTATCGCAGTAGATGCTCAATTTTGTGTTAAAGTTGCATAATTTGATGGTTTTGAGTTTCTGTAATTTTCTAAAATAAATATATTAGTTTAATGGTTATAATATAATCCACCTTACTTTAGCTTAAAGTAACTTTATTTTAAATGGCTGACTTTTGAGA
Source organism: Branchipolynoe longqiensis (assembly GCA_030323885.1). Lineage (NCBI taxonomy): Eukaryota > Metazoa > Annelida > Polychaeta > Phyllodocida > Polynoidae > Branchipolynoe > Branchipolynoe longqiensis. The sequence continues at coordinate 1,191,678 of JASIRB010000040.1, read as the reverse complement.
TATTTGAAGTGCAACGGGATGGCCAAATGAGTTGAGCGTCTGCCTCCCATTTTGGTAGGTCGTCATGGGTTATAACCCTAGTCGAGTCAAACCAATGCCATACAAGTTTATACTTGTCGCTTCCTAGCCAGGCGCTCGGCATTAATAGGATAGGGAAAGGAGCAGTGGAATGGGGAAGACCAATCGTCCTTTATTGAAATCCCCCCAGCTTAATCAACTAATGTACATAAAAAACATGGTGGAATGAGGAAGACCAATCGTCCTTTATTGAAATCCCCCCAGCTTAATCAACTAATGTACACAAAAAACATGGTGGATCTGGAAGACCAATCATCCTTTATTGAAATCCCCCCAGCTTAATCAACTAATGTACACAAAAAACATGGTTGAAATGGGAAGACCAATCATCCTTTATTGAAATCCCCCCAGCTTAATCAACTAATGTACACAAAAAACATTGTGGAATGAGGAAGACCAATCATCCTTTATTGAAATCCCCCCAGCTTAATCAACTAAGGTACACAAAAAACATGGTGGAATGAGGAAGACCAATCATCCTTTATTGAAATCCCCCCAGCTTAATCAACTAATGTACACAAAAAACATGGTGGAATGAGGAAGACCAATCGTCCTTTATTGAAGTTTCCCCTGCTTAATCAACTAATGTACAAAAAAAAACATGCAAAATTAACTTTGACTTCCACAGTAAGCGATTATATTAAACTGCCTCGGTGGTCCCTTCTATATGGCGACAGATGTTTAATAAGTGCATCCCTATCTAAGTTAGAGATGTAGAATAAAATCTAGATTCTTGTTTTGGTTGTGGAAAATGGCTGTTTCCATCGGACTATGCAGCTTTAAATAATTGCACCAAATGTTCAAACTCACTTAGCCCGTTATAAGGATTTTTCATTGAGGTCCTCAAAAATTGTAGAATATTCAAGTCAGGAATGCATGTAGAAATCACGTGACTAGATCTTCCAGACTAAATAAACTACTGTCTATGTAAAACAACAGTTCCTTCTCCTAAATTACATATAATGTTCAAGGTGGGTTATAGCTAACGTATTCTTTTAATTGACTAATCTAGCTCTCTTCCAATGAACAGAAGACATACAATAATATTATACGTGTCCATTCTCCTGGTCTTATTGTTCGTGTTATTGCAATTGATATCAGTTACATTTTGCAATTGGTCCACTGTTTTCCTCAATAAACTCAATACAGCATATTTGTTTGTTATGTAAAGCGCCTGAGAACGGCTTGCTGGATCGGGCGCTATATACATGTTTTATTATTATTATTATTATTACCACGATTAATGGTACTGGCAGCAGAATATTGCTACATAAATTACACACTTGATAATACCACTGCTCCAATAAGCAATGTTGTTAGCACCTGAGCAATTGATTTTGCATTAGTCTGCAATATCTGAACAGTCAGTTTTGTGGGGTTTGTTTGATATGGGAACATTATTTTATTTGCCTACCTTTTTAATTTTGTTAATTTGTTTAATTGATGCGCCATTTCGATTTTCAATTTACATGAGATATATCTGCATACACATAACCGGACGCGGTGGCCGAATGGGTAGAGCGCGGGCTTCCCATGCGGAAGATCAGGAGATCGAATGTCGGTCAAATCAAAACAATGACTTACAAAATTGATACTTGTTGCCTCCTATCTTGGCATTTCTATTAATTTTGAATAAAATAGACGTTTTGTACAGCACGTCCCAGCAAACTCAATGCATTGTCAATGGCCGTGAGCAATCTTCATACAGAAAAAGTGAAATAGCTCTAAAACCACACCACCTAGAAACAAACCGCTTGGAACACATATAGAACACATATTCAACGAACAGTTTATATTAAATATATGAGGGAAGGGTTCTGCATTTCTATTAATTTTGAATAAAATTGACGTTCTGCATTGCGCGTACCGGCAAGCTCAATGGGAGTGTGCATTCGTTCTGCAGCCAATGTTTGTGCGCATACACAATGTTTATAAACATTGAACGGGGTCTAGTGCTGTCCCTGGTGTTGCTCCTATTTGTGACCCTATGATTGCTATTATTAAAAGGGGTCTTATTAGCACAGACCGTGCCACTTAGCTGCACGCTACTGGAGGTAAGTAATGAGAGTGGCAGCACGTCACCCCAAACACCTGCACGCGGCGGCCACTTGTATAGGGGTTACTAGGGGAGGGGGTGGGGGGGGCAGGGGAGGGGTTGAGGGGGGTGCAGGGGGAGGGGGCCAGTAGAAGGGGGGTGCAGGGGAGGAGGACAAGTAGAAGGGGGGAGGGGGAGGGGGGACCAGTAGAAGGGGTGGAGGGGGGGACCAGTAGAGGGGGTGGAGGGGAGGGGGACCAGTAGAAGGGTGGAGGGGGACCCAGTAGAGGGGGTGGAGGGGGGGGGACCAGTATAGCAAGGGGGTGGGGGAGGGGGACCATGTGTAGAGGGGGTGTCCGGGAGGTAGGCAGTAGAAGGGGTGGAGGGGGACCATTATAGGGGTGTATGGGAGGGGGATCAGTGGAAGGGGACTGGAGCGGGAGGGGGACAGTAGAGGGGGTGGACGGGAGGGGGACCAGTAGGTAAGAATGGGGTGGAGGGGAGGGGGACCAGTAAATGGGGTGGGGGGAAGGGGAACCAGCGGACGGGGTGGAGGGGGGATCAGTAAGGGGGTGGTGGGGGACAGTAGAGGGGGTGGAGATGAGGGGACCAGTCGAGGGGGGGGTGAGGGTGAGTGGGGACCAGTGGAGGGGGTGGAGGGGGAGGGGGACAACTAGAGGGGTGGGGGGAGGAGGGGGCAGTAGAGGCGGTGGAGGGGGAAGGACCATTAGAGGGGTGGAGGGGGAGGGCGGGCAGTGAGGGGTGGAGGAAAAGAGGGGCAGTAGAGTGGGTGGTGGGGGGGGGGTGGGGGGACCAGTACAGGGGAGGGAGCAGTAGAGCGGTGTGGATGGGGAACGGGGGCCCAGTAGAGCGAGGAGGAGAGGGGGATCGGGATATGGAGTGGACGGAGAGTGGGGACCAGGATAGGGGCGTGGAGGGGGAGGGGAGACCAGTAAAGGGTGTGGGTGGAGAGGGGGGACCAGTAGAGGGGTGGGGAGAGGCGGTGACCAGTCGAGGGGCGGAGCGGGAGGGGACCAGTATAGGGGGACGGGGACCAGTAGAGGGGACAGTGGATGAGGAGGGAGGACAAGTAGAGGGGTCGGGAGGAGAGGGGAGAGGTAGAGGGGGATTGAGGATGATGTTGTTTTCAAGGACTGCGGTTCCAGTCGGTTGCAGAATAGACATATAAACCAAGTAGTAAAATACTGACACATACTTTACTAATACTATTAATACTATTATTACTATTACTATTAGTAGTATTAGTAGTAGCAAGGTAAATTAGATATGATATATATACTATATATGATAAATATGATAATGATATGTATACTATATATGAGAAATATGCTATTTATACTATATATGATAAATACATAATTTAAATATGTTATATATACGCTTCATATGCTATATATGTTAAATATCATTATAAAAATATGCTACATATACTACACATGCTATATAGTATATAGTATAGCTATAAGAATCTTACCTGGGTACAGATGATGGATAATTGTTGTTTTCCCGAGGTACGAGCCTCGGCTAGTCATGGGTCAGGGAGAAGGAAGCACATCAGGGCCCAGCAATCTTTTACATACTTAATAGGATAAAAAATTATCTTCAAATTCTATGGATACTAATCTGTTTTCGTTTCGGCACAAGCCAACGTCATAGTTGTGGTAGGGTTGGGTGGGCAACCCCCTGACCCACGACTATCTGAGGCTCATACCTCGGGAAAACAACATTTATCCATCATCTGAACCCAGGTAAGATTTGTATAACTATACTATTTTACCTCAGTACTACTTACTGTATAATGTTATATATGCTATATATTCAATATATACTACATATAGTTTGGATATGCTGGCAGATATGGTATGGTATATATGATATGTTATATATATAGTTCATATTTGCTTCATATATGTTGTATATATATATATATATATGTCACTTTGTCAGTGTTGTATGCTTTATGTATACTTTATATATGCTTTAGGTTTGCTTTGTGTGTGATTTGCATATTCTTTGTATATGCTTTGTATATGTCTTAGATATGTCATATATACATTTTACAACTGCACTACATATGCTTTGTGCATGCTCTATATGCGCTTTCTATATACTTTCTATATATGCTTTCTACATGTTTGATAGGTAGTGCATTTTACATGTTTTATACATGTTTTATATATATAGACCAGACGGCATGGCCGAATGAGTAGGGCATTTGTCTCCTGTTTTGGGAGATGGGGAGAGCCGAACGCATAGGTTTGTGGGTTTGAATCCTGGTCGAGTCAAACCAATGACTTAACAAATTATACTTGTCGCTTCCTAGCCTGGCGCTCGGCATTATTAGGATAGGGCAAGGACCGGTTGGCTCAGTGTCAGGATAATGTGACTGAGTGGGATATCAGGTCATGGTGCTGGATGCCTGGTTTCACAGTGGGGCAGTACTATAAAGTCGCCATGGGTGCACAGTCACAAGTCGGTACCCATCCTGATATGACCTTAGATGTTGCTAGGACGTCAAACAACAAAAACAAATGTTATATAATAATATATCTTTGCGTTATATATGCCATGTATGCTATATTTGATTCCATCCAAATCAACCCGACCATATTCAAGGGCAACCTAAAATCTAATTCAATTCAATATACCCCCTGCCCACACACACTGCGTCCAACCCTACACACCAATACGTGTTCCCTCTCCTCGCTCACCCTGACCCCTACCATAGCGCACGGTGACAGACGGGGTGCCACCAATGCGGCTTATACATATGCAACTGGGTCTCAACCACCCACCCCACCCACCCCCTGCCCCTTTCATTCAAAGCTGTACATTCCTTCCATTACCCTACATCTTTCAGTGCGAGGCTAACACACAATTCCCAGCGATTTCCCAACCAAATACACAGTACATTAAAAGAAATTGAGGTTCGGTCGCACCGTGTTAACATAACAGACCTTGATTGCATTAGCCCACCGGTAGTATCAGCTCACCGCCATGGCTACTCACGTTGATTTTGGGTGACACCAGATTTTGAAGCGGTTGTGGTAACACAAGTGACTTTTTTTGGTTACAAAAGTAGCCACTATAAAATAATAAATGTTGCGGGGAAGGGAGGGGGGGGGGGGGTGTCGGGGGTGAGGGGATGAAACCCACCAACAAAGCTACCTAAAATCCACAAATGGTTTGATCATGGCCAGTTTTATTAGCACCGAACATTGGCGTCCCTGGGTGTGTTTTTTTATCTAGTAAGCCGAACCTCCAAGACCATTGTCCCGTGTTCAAAAAGCCCGCGCTTTTGTCTTCAGGGCAGGGGGCGTTGTGGGGGAGGTTTCGGGGGGGGGGGGGCGTTGCGTGACGGTTATGTAATCGTATGACAAGCCACCGCACCGCCACCTAACGGCGCACAACCGCACCACACCACCAAAGGTGGTGGGTGGAAGTGGGGGGTGTTTACTAAAGATTCAACCTACCATTGCTATGGTGATTATGTAAATTTCAGTGTGAAGTGTAGCCCGACCAACCAACCCCCAAACCCCACCTGATCAAATACCCAGAATGCAATGCGCCAGCCTCAACGGAAACGGCTACGTCATTAGGCAGACGACATTTTCAACACTATTTCCATTTGGCGGGAAAGGATCGGCTGGCCTGTTGGCGAAACAGACGCCAGGTGCGCGCTTCCTTCCGTGCGTCCACGTGACCAGCAAGCACGCCGCACATGCTCAGTGGTTGCCAACAATAGACCCAACCGCCAAGAAACAAATATGCCGGCCAGAGTATTCTCGTCTGGCTCCGGGCAGAATGTCGTCTGTCCGTCACTGGAATCGGAAAGTTCTTTCACATTCGCTAACATAGAGGGGATCTATAATAATATATACATATGTGTATTTATAGTTAGTATATTTATATACGTGTATAAAATCATCGGTATGAGGTATTTCTTATTATTTCTTATTATTATTATTATGATCCGTTATTGTCCACTAACAGACCCAGATCTATTCACTGCAGCACTCATTTGCCTATGGTGGCACCGCCACCGGCAGTTCTTGGTACTCATTCCTCAGAAGTTGTATGGATCACTTGCTTGGTACTCATTCCTCAGAAGTTGTATGGATCACTTGTATGGATCACTGGCTATAATCATCATCATCATGCTCTCGGTCGCGATGCGACAAAGACTGCTTTCATTACTTGACTGTCGCTCTCCATTTAGTTCTCTGCTATGAGAGTGATGTCCATGAGTCAGTCTTAATGTCTCTCAGCTTCAGGTTTCTCTTGATGGTATCCTTGAACAGGAGACGAGGGTGCCCTCTCTTTTTGTAACCAGAAGACAGTTGAGAATAGAGGATCTGTTTTGGTAGCCTGTCTGATGACATCCTCATGAGGTGTCCAGTCCACTGGAGATTTTTTTTGATCAGAAGATCCTACATAGAGGGCAGCCCTGTCCATTGGAGTATTTCCTTATTTGTCACTTTGTCCTTCCAGGTTAGCCTCATGATTGAACGCAGATGTCGCATCATGAAGGGATGCAAATTTGTCACCTCTCATCTGTACACTGTCCAGGCCTCGGCTCCGTATAGTAGGGTGGATACCACGATTGCATATATAAATATACATACATACATATATTGGATCGAAGGAATGAATAAACTGTAGGAATTGACTGACATCGTCCGCAGTGAAATGATTGAGAGCAAACAACATTTAGCACATCCGCAGACGATGCTTCGTACAAACGCCGACAGAGGGCGGTCATGTTCTTAGTGACTGTGTCTGTAGGGGCGCGGCGGGTAGGGGTGGGGGTGGAGGTGCGGGGGCAGCTGCGTTTCATGCCACTAACCCCCATCTCACAACGAGGCTCAAAAGCGTGCTAAAGAAATGTAAATAAAGCCAACTTTTTTTGTCTCATTTCTTTCTCGTTTCTTCTTATCTTTCAATTTTGTTCTATTCTCCCGTTCACCCCCGTTCGCTCTCTCTCTCTCTCTCTCTCTCTCTCTCTCTCTCTCTCTCTCTCTCTCTCTGCCCATCCTGATAATGAGATTATGCTTATGACGTTAGATGTTGCCAGGATGTAAAACTCCAAGAAACAACAACTCTTTTTCTCGCGCGCTCCATGTCTCTGTCTCTCTGTGTCTGTCTCTCGTGCACTCCATTTCTCCCTGTGTCTCCCTGTGTCTCCCTGTGTGTCTCTCTCTGCCCTTTTTAGCTTCAGTGGCTGTCAATGGTGGGCGGGATGCACACCCGCATTCCTGTAGACTCAATCCATAGCGGTGGAGCCAAATAAAAGCCAACACGGGCAGCGGTGATGTGAATCAAATTGTGGGTTTTTGATTGGGCCAATATTTGGACAGGTTTGTGAGGCTTTCCTTTGACCCACCTGGCCGACAGGGTGCGTTTGATGTCGGCTGTCCGGCTTGTATGCGTGGTGATGACCTTATCAGTGCGCATCCCGACCATTCAGCATCGCACCAGCAGAGCGTGCATAGGACATCTGTGTCGTCTGCTCCGACTAATTGTCGTCTGCTAAATTCACTACATATGATTATCTATTTAAATGTAAAGATTTCCACTGAAAATTGTCAGATATGTGGCAGTGTACTGCATATTACTGTTGTGGTCACGCATATGCAAAAAAGGGCCGTTGTGGAGTGAGTGATTGCTGGGGTTTTGCATCCTAGCCACATCTAAGGTCATATTTGGATGGGCACTGTCTTGTGACAGCGTGCACCTGTGGTGACTTCAAAAGGCTGCCCACTGGGAAAAGAGGAAACTGGTAACATGATAATATCCCACTCACTCACATTATCTTGATTCTGAGAAAGCCAGTCCTTGCCCTATATATGTATATATATATATATATATATATATGTATAATTAAATAATATATATATGTATGTATATGTATATGTATAAATATGTAGGTTTTATGTCCGAGCAACATGTAAGGTCATAATAGCAGGACGGATGATAGTGCTGCCTCACTGGGTGATCAGACCGCCAGCACCATGACCCAATATCGGAATCAGTCACATTATCTTGATGGTGAGCCAACCAGTCCTTGCCTTACCCTAATTATGCTGAGCGCCTGGCTATGAAGTGACACATATCAATTTTTAAGTCATTGGTTTGACTCAACCAGGCTTCGAACCCATGAAACAAGAGACGGACGCTGAAGTCATTCGGTTATCCGGTCTGCTCGTATATGTTGCTGTCAAGTTACGACGCATCGAGCAAATGTGATTGTTTGCTGCTATGTCGGGATACATCATTATGCGTTATACGACAATGTTTGACAATGTGTGGATTTTACGTCCGCCATACGTTATCTATGCATTAAGCATACATCGATGTACATTAGACATACATTAGTCAAACATTGTTCACTACATTGCACTACGTTGACCTACTTTAAAGGCAGTGGGGACATACAGACCGCGTACTGACAACCTATGGATAACGTACACCTAACATATGTCTAACAGATGCTTAGCGTTTCTCTAGCATGTCTTGATGTATGTAACGTATGACACTTAGTTCTGGCGATCGAATAACATATATATCGTTCACCGGCGTTCTGTGAACGTATCGTGAGCGTAATTCGAGCATTTTTCGCGGGGAGGTACATTAGCCATATGTTGGTCATAGGTTGGCCATACGGTGTGTATACGGTATGTATACATGCAACTTCGCCCCCCATGCGAAAAGTTTGACGCTTCTCGACGTAAAAAAGTGATTTGACGTGTTGGCGGCATGCTGGCGAGATGCATCGTAATGTGACAGGGCGAATATATGCATGCATATATATTTATATATATATATTTATATATATATTTATATATATATATTTATATATATATTTAAACCCCAACAAATAAATAAGTCTGTTGAGTTGTCACTTACCGCTAAATCGCCACTGCCCCACTTCCACGATCTGAAGCACATTAGGCCGGCTTTCATCCCAGAACAAATTATCTGCTAAACTGAGGAACATATGAATTATGATAGCATACTACAACAAGTGGCAACATCCACTGTAGCGTTTTGTTGTTGATGCTGTTTTATTTGTTCAATAAAAAAGATCTACTGCTTCCGCGCCATAATTGTGTATTTGCCTCAGCGCCCCGCCACGCCGTCAGCCTGCTGTCCGCTTCATCACACATAACCTACTGTTATTACTTCACCTGTACAGGTGTCACCACCCTCACAGCTGGGTTTACACTTTAGGAACATCTCCACAAGTGCTATTATATATATGTGAATATATGTGAATATATCTGAACATATGTGAATATATGTGAATATATATGAATATATGTGGATATATGTGAATACATATGAATATGTGTGAATATATATGAATATGTGTGAATATAGGTGAGTATATATGAATATATGGGAATATATGTGAATATATATGAATATGTGTGAATATGTGTGAATATGTACGAATATGTATGCATATATCTGAATATGTATGCATATGTATGAATATATATGAATATATATGAATATATACGAATATATAAGAATATATATATGAATATATATGAATATATATGAATATATATGAATATATATGAATTTTTGTGAATATATGTGCATATATATATGAATATATGGGATTATATGGGAAGATGTATGAATATGTATGACTATGTATGAATATGTATGAAATTGTATGAATATGTATGAATTAGGTAATGAAATGTGAGCACAGAAACTGCATTATAATGTTGAATGGTCTATCAAATTGTCTTTCTAATTGTCTTGATCATTTATGAATATCATTGTTGTTAATAATAATATTGTTTTTTGTATATTGTAAAATATAATATTATTTTGAAATGTTTTTATTTTGATATATTTTCATTACATTACAGATTTTTTTATCATTTTAATTGCTTCTGGAATTTGGAGCTTGGATATATATGCTTTTATGACGTTGCATTATTTTCAATAGATCAATATACTCGTTGCCAGCTTTAATATTGCGTTTCAAATTCTTACTATTACCATTTTTATCAGTCTCAGATTCATTATTATGGATAACATTCTATTCACCAATATTATCATTTTCACTGCCACCATTATTGTTGCCAAGGATTATTCTCATTATTCTAATTATTCTCATGTTCATTATTCTCACTGTGTATAACCGGTCGCGGTGGCCGAATCGGGAGAGCGCAAGCCTCCCATGTGGAAGGTCGGGAGTTCCATTCCGAGCCAAACCATCGGTCCAGTCAAACCCATGAATTACAAAATTGATACCCGTTCCTTCCTAGCCAGGCACTTGACATTAGTAGTTTAGGACAAGCACTAGTTGGCTCAGTGTCAGCATAATGTGACTGAGTGGGATATCATGTCATGGTGCATGACATTTGGTCTCCCAGTGGGGAAGCACTATACAGTTTCCATGAGTGTGCACTGTCAGAGGGTCGGTTCCCATCCTGATATGAACTTAGATGTTGCCAGAACTTCAAACTCCAATGACCAACCAACCAACCAACCGGTTAGCTCAGTGGCAGGATAATGTGACTGAGTGGGATATCAGGTCATGGTGCCCCCACTATAAAGTCGACATGAGTGCACATTCACAAGTCGGTACCTGATATTGGCAGGATATAAAACCCAAAGAAACAAACTTCATTGCTGACTATTAGCGGCAAACCTTTACTGCCGCGTGCCCCTTCCACCGCCCTCACCCCGCACACCACACCCTGCCACCCCCCACACCCCACGCCCCACCGGGCCGCACCTGGTTGGACAGATAGTGGAGTAATCAATCAGTAAAGTATATGGCGCCCTGACAACGCTCAATTATGGAATCATTCGGACGTATTGATTAATTGGGTTAATTATAAGGCAAACAGGCAAACAGACTGTTTCTTGTACCAGCCTTCTGCCGCCCCCTCACATCCTCCCTTCTGCCCCCCCCCCCCGCCCCCCAAGTGGCGTGTACCGAAGTGGGTTGTACCAAAGACCCTATAATACGAAGACGGCTCACCCAGCCTGTATTGTGTAATCAAAATGATCAAACCCACCACTTGGTGCGCTGGCTGTTCTCTTGGTTTAACAGGTAAGTACATTTACTTTGCTACTCAAAGTTGCAAATAAAAACATCAAGTTTTCACAGGCAAAGAACACTTACCTAGATTAGAATTTACACATATCCAACTTAGATAGTCGTTCCCATATTCAAGATTCCTTCCTGCATGGACGGTCATACTAAGTCAATTTAATCCAAACTATTTCTGCTGAAGCCTATGAAGTCAGAGTTTTGACAAGCACACCAAAAGTAAGTTGGTGTGTTTACATTTCGAAAACACCCACATAGCAAAGTCACTCCAAACTAAATTAAGGTAAATTTTACTGGTCAACTTAATAATATATATCTCTCAGAAAACGACATCAACTCAAAACCATGCGACTTATAACAACTTTAAGTAGATTAATTTGAAATGTCTATGTGAATGAAGTTGTTTTCTTTTCGAATTACTTTGACTAGTCTTGTAATGGAATAATTTTCTGGTATATCTCTAATTTTTAGTTCAATATTTTGAGTTAATTTAATCTTCAGATAACCATGCACACATGTTCCCCACTCCTGCTACAGTTATACTAATACGTCAAAGCTTGTTTACAGAGATATACATTTTAATTGGGCCGTCAATAACTCATATTTTTGGAGAATTACTTTTGACTTGTAACGAAGTACTTTTGGGTACTTTTTCTGTACTCTTTAGTTCCATATTTTGAGTTACTTTAAAGTTGAATATTCCGATGTAAACATACAATTTTCAAAACCAAAACAATTATCTAAATTTGATTCTATGTATCTAACTGCGATGCTGGTGCATTTGGCTTCCGATGTGTAGTGCTCAGAGAAATTGGGGCAGAGAGGTGGGGGGAGGGGGAAGGGGAGGAAGGAAAGGGGCAGCCTAAGACAGTAAGAGCCCAACCACAGTCCTCTGAGACTGAGAGGGCCAAGGGAGGCTGGGTGGTTGGTGTAGTTTTACGCCCCAGTAAGACCCTAGGCCATACCAGGACATGCACCGACTTGTGATGACTTGTGACTTGTGACAGTGTGCATTCATGGTGACTTTATAGTGCTGCCCCACTGGGAAGTCAGGTCACCGGCACCATGATCTGATGTCCCACACAGTCACATTATCCTGACACTGTGTGCCCAGTCCCTGTCCTGACCTCATAACGCCAAGCGCCGAGCAGCAACAGGTACCTATTTCATAAGTCCTTGGTTTGACTCGACCAGGATCCAAACTTCATTCCCTCCAGATTAACCGGTATGCACAGTAAGTCCGCCTAAGGCCAAAGGTGCACGTAAATTGGTTGCGGAGCTTTTAGTTAAACGCCCCCAATGGCAGACCTCATCGCTCTCGGAAATCCCTCTGGGCGGTCCGCCAGTGTCGGGCGGGTCGGGCGGGGTCGAGCGAGGTCGGCCAGTTGGGATGTTGTTGGAGTTTTTTGTCCTGACACCATCTAAAGCCGTCATATCAGGACGAGTAACGACTTGTGACAGTGCGCACTCATCGCGAATGTTATAGTGCTGCCCCACCCGGAGATCGAGCTGCCAGCACCATGACCTGATATCCCACTCATTCACAGTATGCTGACACTGACCCAACCAGTACTTGCCCTATCCTAATAATTCCGAGTACCTGGCTAGGAACTAACAAGTATCAATTTTAAAGTCATTGGTTTGACTTGACCGGGAACCGAACTCCTCAGACAAGTTGTCTGCTGTAAATGAGACTGGAAGCGGTGGCTCAATCGGTATAGCACAGGCTTCCCCTGCGGATGATGAATTACAGTACAACCCCATTAAACCAAAGTTGAAGGGACCCTAGAGATTTGTTTGGATTAACCGATCATTGGTTTAACCAAGCTTTGTCTTTGACTTTGACTTGGCTTTGGCCAAAACGTGGGTGCATTATGAATGTAATATAGACTATATGTGGACACTGTGATTATTGTTTTTTATGTATATACAGTGTAACCCCGTTAAACCAAGCTTGGTTAAACCAAACGATCGGTTAATCCAAAATGTTGTCAGTGGCCCGGCAAAATACTACCATTTATCATTGGGGTCCGACAATTATGTTTGGATTAACCAATAATTTGGATTCACCAACTTTTTTATATAGGAAAATGGTAGTATTTTGCAGCTCCGCCGAAAAAAGTTTGAATTAATCGATCGTCGTATACTTGTCACTCCTAGCCTTGATGGTAGTCCTGATATGATGACCCTAGATGTTGGTAGGACGTAAAACAACAGCAAACAAAAATAACCAAACTTAGCTTGGCGCTCAGAATCACTAGAATAGGGCAAGGACTGGTTAGCTCCGTATCAGGGAATAGAGTGGAATATCGGGTCATGCTGGCAGCGGCCTGATCTTCCGGTGGGGCAGCACTAAAAAGTCACCAAATACGATGAAGCTAGCTCCCAAAGCTCTGCAATGAGAGCAGGGTGGCCAGCGGATGTCTGCGACTGTGAGTGAGTGTGTGGTAGAGGGTTCTATGTGTGTGTGGGGGGGTGGGGGGGGGGGTGCGTAGGCGCACATTGCTACATTTCGAATGCCCTGCTGAGTGGCCAGACGGGAACCAATACAACTTTGATGCTGGTCTATGCGGCCAGTATGTGTTGGTGGGTAGGGATAGAGGTGCTGGACACGGGGGGCGTAATGGATTAATCGACTCTGGTCACCCGAGCCACTTTTTGGCGCATGCGCACATCCTACAGACTCGGGTCGAATAATCGAATATGCTTGTCTGCGCTCGGGTGAAAAAAACTATTTCATTTTTTAATAACCGATAAAACTACAACAAAATAGGATTTAAAATATTTTATGATGGCCTAGTTTAGCTATATTTCCATTTCATTAATCTAAGTTATTCTTTAAAAAAAACATGTATGACTGGTACTGGTAGCTGTTATCCTGCAGGATGGTACAAGCGCAAATGTGACGTCATCGCTCCTTGCAAACCCCAGCCAAGAGGTCGGTTACTGGGGTCGGGTTGTTTTGCACACAGCACGCGTATTTGTCGAATCCACTCGCGGTGTTCTATTTGAAATTCTGACGAGTCGGGTGACCCGAGTCGCCCGGGTCGTGTTAATCGATTACGCCACATCTGACACCATGTAAAGGAGGTCTGAAAAGCCTGAGATGTGGTTGACAACTGGTTTTATTATCGGCGACAACAACTCCTCTCGGTGGGCGTTTCCGCCGGTCTTTCCTTCGTGCGTACATCGATATCGATATATACGACAATAGGGTGCTGGCGTAGCGACTACCACGCAGTCAATGACCGGTGCGACGTCGCCCTCAGAGAATGCCTAATTTATTGAACGGCGTCTCCTGTAGGGCAGGGGGGACACAGCGACTCTGTGGTGCTGCGTGTTTGTTGGGGTTTTACATCCTAGCAACATCGAAGGTCATACCAAGATGGACACCGATGTGTGACAGTGCGCACTTTCTGGCGACTTCATTTGTCCACTGGGAGACAGTACTGCAGGCACCATGATCCGATATACCACTCAGTCATATTATCATTACACTGAGCTAACCAGTCCGGGCCGTGTCCTGGTAAATGCCGTGCACCAGGTTAGGAGGCAACGAATATTAATGGTGCAAGTGGTTTGATATGGCCTTGGGCGGAATCGGTGCTGCGCACAAATGGGTAGACCTATATGCCCCGGTCACATACACGTTAGTGGACGTAGTTGAACGTAGTGGAGGGTAACGTAGTTGAGTGTGGTTGACCGTAGTTGAAAGTACCGGCATCCATACTTGTCGGTGATGTTAACTTGGTAATAACATGGGTGAGCTGTGATGTCTGCTTTAATTTTTGGACATGTTCAAAAGAGCGCTACGTTAGACGCTGAATTTGCATCTGTGATATTAGCATACTCTAGCATACTCTAGCGTGTTCTAGCATACGCTAGCTCACATAGCTATTACGGGACGTAGGTGAACATAGTTGAACGTACCGGCATCCATACCGTAATGTATTTATCCATACCATAACATATTTATCCGTACCATAATGCATTTATCCATACCAAAACGTATTTATCCGTACCAAAACCTGCCGTACCTTAACTTATTTCAACGTAGTTTAACGTACTTACACCATATTGGACCCAGGTTAGCCATTAGCAAAAAAGCACAGAACCCATGCAGCCATGCCACAACCAAAACAACACAATAACCCCCCCCCCACACACACACACACACCCTACACACAAATCAAGGGCACACAACTGGCTGGCCTGAGAGCTGGCACTCATTATGTAAGGCCTCATGCAGAGACACAGTGCATTCAGTCAGTTCGGTGCACTGAGCAAACACGCACCCACATGCACCTAATACCCCTGTCACACTACGACGTAACGAGCCAACGTGAGCCTCACGTGGTCAGTTTTCGTCATTACGTTGGGTTACGTCATGATGACGTCAGAATGACGTTAGAATGACGTCGAGCCACGTCACATTACGTCGTGTTACGTCGAGTTACGTCGAGGTTTTGGACATGTCCAAAAATTTCGACGTAGCTCGAACATAAGGGTTTACGTTCACCGTACGTTCTGTTCACGTTCAGTGAACGTCAATGACGTTAAACCGACGTTTTTCCAACGCTTCTCACTACGTTCAACTACGTTCCATTACGTTGACCCACATTAAACCGAGTGCAAATGCCTACGTGGTGTAATGGGAACGTCAGGAGAACGTCGGGAGAACGTCAGGAGAACATGCATTCAACGTATGTTCAACGTCTCATGACATAGGTAACGTCATGTAACGTTCTTCTGGCGATGGAATAACGTTCATAACGTTCCGTGAGCGTAATGACGTTTTCCTCTCTCGTTGAATGACGGTATCACTACGCTTTACCGACGTTACCCTCTCGTCCACTACGCTGCATCCACGTTCAACTTCTGCCCAAATTTGCATACTACGCCCAGAAGTTCAACGTTCTTCACGTTCTCCCTATGCTGACGTCATTACGTCGTAGTGTGACAGGGCCATTACCGGGCAGGGTGGCTGGATAGGTAGAGCATGCGGAAGGTCGGGAGTTCGGTTCCCGGTCGAGTCAAACCGATGACTTCATAATTGATACTTGTCCCTTCCGAGCCTGGCGTTCAGCATTAATAGGATAGGGCAAGGACTGGTTAGCTCAGTGTCAGGACAATGGGACTGGGTGGGATTTCGGTCCATGGGGCCAGTGGCCTGATTTCCCAGTGGTGCAGCATTATAAAGTCACCATGAGTGTGCACTGTCACAAGTCGGTACCCGTCCTGATATGACCACAGATGTTCCAACAACCAACCCAAATGCACCTCACTCACGCACTTAATTTATTATTGATTTATTTATTAATCCTCAATGTGATGGCCGAATAAATAAGTATATTATCGGGTGGTGTTCTCTGTGGCAGAGTGGTTAAAGTGTCTGACGTTTTTCGAGGTCAAACGCCTAATCTGAAGGTCGGTGGTTCGATTCCCTATGCACCCCCCCCCCCCTCCCAACATCTGCCAATTTGGATTTCCACCACTGTGTATAACTTACAGCGTCATCAAAGGACGGTTGCTCTCATACCATGTCTATGTGGTGTGGGAGGTTAAAAATCCCTTGGGTCGGCAAAAGTGTAGACTCAGGCTTTCTATCAACAAACTGTCTAATGGTGAAAACAAGTCTATTCACACTTATCCATGATAGGCAGTATAAATCTTCAAGAAAAGAAAAAAAACTATATATATTTTTAATGCAATTAATTCACAAACGGCGATGAATATGGTGAAGCGGATTAAAGTTGCATATTGCGATGGTTTCGAGTTTCTGCCATTTTCTAAGATAGCTACATTAAATTGATCATTGAAAATCTATGTTACTTTAGCTTGAAGTATGTTTTATTTTAAGTAGCTAACCATTTAGATATTAGAAGTGCAAACATGTCAAATTAGTTTTGGCAAGCACGGCAAAACACTGACAAAACTCAAGCTTCAGGAGTAACATGTATTAAACTAGCTTAGTATCCCTTTTTATGTCACAAATAATCCTTAATAAGTTGACAAGCATATATACATTACATATGTAGAATCAAATCTAGATCATTGTTTTGGTTTTGAAAATTTGATTCTTTCATCGGACTATGCAGCTTTAAGTAAAACACAGGTAAAACAAATGCAAATGTCATTGTGTTACATGCTGTAAATTGTGTATTCAACAGTTATTGTATACCTTATTCTATATACCTTTTGTGGTAAATAACCCTGAATTGAAAAATGGCTGGAAGACCAGTGCTTCGGCATTGACAAAAGATTTATTCAACAGAATAAACATATTTACCACAAAAAAAGGACCATGTAACTTGTAGTTAGTATAAGGCACGGTTTCATTCATAGTTTGTCTGTTAGTTCACGTTTTACACCTTACCAACATCTGAGGTCAATTCATCGCTAGTTCTCTTCTAGCTGTGACTGTGAATAATATATAATGCTGCCCCACTGGGAAATTTGGTTGTGAATGAATTCTTGGAATATATCTATTTTTAATGGAGATATAACTTTTTTTAAAGGAGATAGTGAAATTGTCACAGATACTATTTTATAATAGATAACAGACCACTTCCGGTAGGTGTATTCACCACCTCCCCCAACTTCCGGTGTGTAAGCTGACGCTGCGACCCGGCGTACTGGGTCGCAGTTTCAGCCCTTCTTGAGGGGCCAGTGGAACTCAGAATACTCATATTCAGTTATCATTAAAAAGAAGTTGTGTAAATAAATATAAGCTCCGATGGGTGGAAGAGCAGTGAATCAATGCTGACAAATCATGTATGCTGATGAATAAAAATAAATAAATTTCAAATGTTAAAAACCCGTCTTAATATTATAAGTACTGCCAGATGTCCCGAAGTATTAAAGTCACAACAACCACCTTACTTCATACTCAACATAGTTAAAATTAAATTAAAGTTCTTCTGATAAAAGCATGACATTTCTATTTTAATACCAAAACATTTAATTTACATAGATTTGATCACAGTCAACACCTAAGCATTAGTTGCTGCATAGAAAGACATATTATTACTAGGTCGATTTAATAGAAACCTATTACTGCTGAAGCCTATAGTCAGATAGTGAGAGTGCCAGAGTTTTGACGTGCTTGCCAACATTAATTTGGCATGTTGCACTAGAATTAGTGGAAAT
The DNA here is from genome assembly GCA_030323885.1 of Branchipolynoe longqiensis. Classification (NCBI taxonomy): domain Eukaryota; kingdom Metazoa; phylum Annelida; class Polychaeta; order Phyllodocida; family Polynoidae; genus Branchipolynoe; species Branchipolynoe longqiensis. The sequence goes on along the minus strand of JASIRB010000040.1, from coordinate 1,173,313 downwards.
ACATCTTGCATCTTGAAAGTTAAGCACTTAAATTAAAATTTACATCGATTAAAATTAAAGTAGATTAAAGTTAATTATTTATCTCATAAAATGACAGAAATTCAAAACCGTCGGGATATGCACCTTTAACTATGACAACTGGGGCGCAATTTCCGCGCCGGTTTAGATGGCGCTGTGAGTAGCTCCTCCTCTGGGGCACACTTTCCGCGCCGGATTAGATGGCGTTGTGGGTCGCTCCTCCTCTGGAGTGCCATCAGCATTGACTGGATTGAGGGTCAGTTTGGGCAGGGCAGGCGTCGGCGGGGCGCGCCACTAGTGACACCTGGCGGAAAATTCCGGAACCAGCTAAAATGTTCCATTCGCCGCCCTGGGCCGTAATCGATTAACATGACCCGGGTGACTCGGGTCACCCGAGTCGTCAGAATTTCAAATAGAAAATCGCGAGTGGAGTCGACAAATACACGTGTCGTGTGCAAAACGATCCGACCCCAGTAACCCACCTCTTGGCTGGGGTGGCTAGGAGTGATGATGTCACATTTGCGCTGGTACCTTCCTGCAGGATAACAGCCACCGGTACCAGTCATACATGTTTTTTTTGGGTAAAAACATAGATTAATGAAATGGAAATATCACTAAACTATGCCACCATACCCGAGTCTGTAGGATGTGCGCAGGCGCCAAAAAGTGGCTCGGGTGACCCGAGTTGATTAATCGATTACCCCTCCCCCGGTCTGTCAATCAGCTGATCGTCGGCAGCCAATCAGATTCGGCGTACCACAATAAAACCAACACAGCTATCGGACACGTTGCCTGCCTATAAATCCTATAATTTAACGTATAATCACCTTTTTCCCCCTTAGGATTTTATTTCCTGATTTTCTTAATGCAGATTATGCTTAAACAGAATCTTTTAAAACTGAATTTCTTTGTGTTAAAACTTATGTTTTTATTTACCGTAGTTATTTTTATACTGACATTTGTTTTACTTAAGATTATTTCTGACTTAGGTATTGAATTATTAAATTAATTTTTAATTTGTTTTCACGTTTTTCCACTGCTTAAACCCGAGGAAATTTCTCAATTTATCTTCTTCATTCCACTGCTCTTTACCCTATCCCAGGAATGCCGATCCAGTGCCCAGTAAGGTAGTGAGTGACAAGTATAACTTGTGGAAGCCTTTATACTCGTATAATTCATTATACATAACACCCACACATATATACGTACGTGTGTGTCTATAATCCTTATACTATTATTCATAGCATACGATTTATTATGATGTTGACCTCTCTGAAAGTTGAACCACAAATCTAAATTATGCAAACAAATAACGCCATACATTCTGCACAACTTGTCACCTGAACAAAAAAGCGAAGGGTCCAAAATAGATAAATGCCGCCTAAATAAACTGAATTTAAATTTAATTACATCCCCCAATAACTGCTATTTTGCCGTTTCTCCGAAGTCTACAATAGAGATTGCCTCCGACTTTGAAACCAACAAGACTGTTGCCTGAGAGGCATCGACTTAACGGATACAAATCACTTGTGTGACTGTTGCAACTAGTATTATTTAATTTATTACTAACGTGGTATCTTGCGAGGAAAGAGTTGACCTTGACCCAATTTTTCGTCCAGGTATACCTCATTAGTAGTGTGACAATTTGGTGAGGGTAGTCATTTAGTAAGTTGATCCATCCTATAGCCCGCAACAATTACTTAATTTTCCGGTAAAACCACTCATGATATTATACTCCTGTGCTCATTTCAGAGTGACTGGCATGCAGATTGTACGAGTCAGTGCAACTCTAGATGGAGATGGAAATGATTCGTCCTACCGGTTCTCTTGGGACGGCAGGCAAATGGCCGTACACCATATCATCACTCACCTGTAGAAACAAACAAAGAACACTCACATTAGTACTCACATTAGTACTCACATTATTACTCACATTAGTACTCACATTAGTACACCATATCATCACTCACCTGTAGAAACAAACAAAGAACAATCACATTAGTACTCACATTAGTACTCACATTAGTACTCACATTCGTACTCAGTCTTACTAACATTACTACTCACATTATTACTCACATTCGTACTCACATTAGTACACCATATCATCACTCACCTGTAGAAACAAACAAAGAACACTCACATTAGTACTCACATTAGTACTCACATTAGTACTCATATTAGTATTCACATTCATACTCACATTCGTACTCACATTCGTACTCACATTAGTACTCACATTAGTACGCACATTAGTACTCACATTAGTACTCACATGTGTACTCACATTAGTACTTACATTAGTACTCACATTAGTACTCACATTAGTACACTATATCATCACTCACATGTAGAAACAAAGAACACTCACATTAGTACTCATATTAGTACTCACATTCATACTCACATTCGTACTCACATTCGTACTCACATTAGTACTCACATTAGTACGCACATTAGTACTCAGATTAGTACTCACATTAGTACTCACATTCGTACTCACATTCGTACGCACATTCGTACTCACATTACTACTCACATTAGTACTCACATTAGTACTCACATCAGTACTCACATTAGTACTCACATTAGTACTCACATTATTACTCACATTAGTACTCACATTGGTAATCACATTCGTATTCACATTGGTACTCACATTCATGCTCACATTAGTACTCACATTCGTACTCACATTCATACTCACATTCATACTCACATTAGTACTCACATTCGTACTCACATCAGTACTCACATCAGTACTCACATCAGTACTCAGATTAGTACTCACATCAGTACTCACATCAGTACTCACATTAGTACTCACATCAGTACTCACATTAGTACTCACATTAGTACTCACATTAGTACTCACATTAGTACTCACATTAGTACTCACATTCGTACTCACATTCGTACTCACATTCGTACTCACATTACTACTCACATTAGTACTCACATTAGTACTCACATCAGTACTCACATTAGTACTCACATTAGTACTCACATTATTACTCACATTAGTACTCACATTAGTACTCACATTGGTAATCACATTCGTATTCACATTGGTACTCACATTCATGATCACATTAGTACTCACATTCGTACTCACATTCGTACTCACATTCATACTCACATTAGTACTCACATTAGTACTCACATTCGTACTCACATCAGTACTCACATCAGTACTCACATTAGTACTCACATCAGTACTCACATTAGTACTCACATCAGTACTCACATTAGTACTCACATTAGTACTCAAATTAGTACACTCAGATTAGAACACTCAGATAAGAACAGTCAACCAGTCGCAACTAACGCTATGGATCAGACGGGGTGGCCGAATGAGTTGAGCATCCGTCCCCTGTTTTGGGAGATTGAGGGATTCGAACCCATGGGGTCATGGGTTCGAACCCTAGTCGAGTCAAACCGATGACTTAACAATGTATACTTGTCGCTTCCTAGCCTGGTGCTCGGCATTACTAGGATAGGGCAAGGACTGGTTTTCTCAGTGTCAGGATAATGTGACTGAGTGGGATATCAGGTCAGGGTGCTGGTGGCCTGATTTCCCAGTGGGAGAGCACTATAAAGTCGCCATGAGTGCGCACTGTTACAAGTCGGCACCCGTCCTGATATGACCTTAGATGTTGCTAGGATGTAAAATAACAACGAACAAATAAACAAACTAATGCCATGGCTGGTGGAAGATAATATTCTAACTTCCATAATAAAGTGCCCCACAATCACTATATTATTCTTATGCATAAAACAGCGACTCCTCCTCTCATATTGGTTGGTTGTTGGGGTTTGCGTCCTGGCAAGATCTAAGGTCATAGCACTAATATCAGGACGGGGCCCTCGAATCACATAAGTCATATTGTGACTGCCCTCCAAGTTTCTTTTCACGAATATTAAATTATTTTCTAATATGAATTGATTGTTCCTTTTGGTTAAAATAAAAGAATCACAAAGTCATAAAGGTGACCAGACGGGATGGCCAAATGAGATAGAGCATCCGTCTCCCGTGTTGGTAGATCATTGGTTCGAACCCTGGTTGAGTCAAACCAATGACTTAAAAATTGATACTTGTCGCTTCCTAGCCTGGCGCTTGGCATTATTAGGATAAGGCCAGGACTGGTTGGCTCAGTGTCAGGATAATGTGACTGAGTGGGATATCAGGTCATGGTGCTGGCGACCTGGTCTTCCAGTGGGGCAGCACTATAAAGTCGAGGTGAGTGCACACTGTCACAAGTCGGTACCCGTCCTGATATGCCCTTAGATGTTGCTAGGACTTAAAACAACAGCAAACAAACAAACATAAAGGTGATAATCAGAACATCTTTATTTCAAACATACCATCTTCGATAATATACATATACATGCACACATATACATCAACATACAGGGAAGTGGGTAACTATACATATAATGCCTTACAAATAATAATAAAAGAGTCGACAAATCCCCTAATCCACCACAAAGATACATCTACATGGCCACACTATGATCCTGGTAGAGAAGGTGTGGTATTACGCACAATAAAGTGACTGGGGAGTCCGGTAGTAATGCAGTGTGACACTGGGAGCGTAGAAGGGGCAGTAGGGGGCGAGGTGAGGGTGTTGTGGTCAGTCAACCCTGTAATTACTCACACCCGGACCAGCACACATCCGACAACCCCCGGGGTGTGACACCTTCTGTACGCAGCCGTAATGGGCGTGACCCGCGCCTCATCGGCCACCCTCCTCCCGCCCCGCCCCGCCCCTTCCCGTCCCACCGCAGCCACAACAACACCCTTAGTCCGTTGCCCCACCCTCACTCGTATAGACACACATATTATATGCACACACGGACAGAAATACACACTAGTTGAATTTCTGTCATTTTCTTATATAAATATATAATTAGGTTGACCGTTATAATCTACCATACTTTCGGTTCAAGTAACTTTTCTATATTTGATTGAAAAGTTCACTTTGGCGTGTTGTCAGAAAACCCGATGAGCCATTATCCTGACACTGTACAAAACCGCAAGGGGATAAAGTAGTAAGTTCACTAATTATTCTTTATATGCTATCCAGAATCACTAGTTAATGTATCAATATATATATATATATATATATATATATATATATATATATATATATATATATATATATAAAATCAAATGTAGATAAGTGTTTTGGTTTTGAAAACTATATATTTCATCGGACTATGCAACTTTTAATTGATTTATTATTCCATTATGTTTAGCAACACATATATGAACCAGTGTCCAAAATGGATATGTAGGTTCAAATCTTCAGCGGTGTTTAGCGTTTTTTTTAATTTGATGTTTTTATCGGACTATACAATTTGTATAATATTGGCCTTCCCACCCCGTCACCCACTCACCCACAACTCCCCATATCCCCCTCCCACGTACAGTCCCCCCCCCCTCCCCCCGCCCCCGGGTCCCAAGCACACACCACCCTGCCCTCACCTCACACATGCCACGACAGCCCTATCAGTATCAGTTGGCGTGTCCGGCCACTTTGACCCTGACACTCCGTGCCTAATTCCCCGCCTGCCCGCTAGGTGGCCACGTGCCGCTCTCCCCCCGCCCATTGCCGGCCCGCCCCCGTCCAGCAACCGCCCGCTCGGACACGCGGCGCATGTCACGGGTCGGCCGTCATGTGACCTCTCTTTGTGCATCGGGTCAGCAGCGGTCAAGCTGAGGGTTACTCAAGGTCAGACCGAGGCCGGGTCAAAGGTCGGCGCGATCAAGCGACGTCCCGTGGCTCTTTTGTACTTGGAAAAAAACACCCACACTTTTTGTGTGCTGTTGGTAATGATGATGATCGCGTGCCGATGCGCGCGTAAATGGCTATGGTGGAGGGGGGTAGGGAAGGGAGGAGAGGGGAGGTAGAGGGGAGGGAGGGGAGGGAGGGGAGGGGAGGGGTGGTGTGGGGAGGGGAGGGGAGGGAGGGGAGGGGAGGGGGGTGGGGAGGGGGAGGGGAGGGAGAGGAGGGGAGGGGAGGGGAGGGGAGGGAGGGGGGGGAGGAAAGGGATGGGAGGTGGGGAGGGGGGGGGAGTTGGGGAGGGGGAGGGGTGGGGGAGGGGGGGGGAGTGGGGGGAGTGAAAGGGGAGGGGAGGGGAGGGGTGGGGGAGGGGAGGGGAGGGGGGGGGGGGGGAGGAAAGGGGGGGGAGGGAGGGGGGAGGGGAGGGGCGGGGAGGGGTAGGGGCAGGGAAGGAGGGGAGGGGAGGGGAGGGGAGGGTGGGAAGGAGGGGAGGGAGTGGAGGGAAGGGACGGGAGGGGAGTGGAGGGGAGGGGAGAGTTGGGGAAGGGAAGGGGGAGGGGAGGGGGGGGAGGGGAGGGGAGGGAGGGGGCGGGGAGGGGAGGGGCGGGGAGGGGAGAGTGGGGAAAGCAAGGGGAGGGGAGGGGAGGGACGGGGAGGGGAGGGAGGGGAGGGGAGGGGAGGGGAGAGGGGAGAGGGCGGGTGGGTGAGGGGAGGGGAGGGGAGGTGGGGGAGGGGAGAGGGGGGAGGGGAGGGAGGGGAGGGGAGGGGAGGGAAGGGAGGGGCGGGAGGGGGGGGAGGGGGGAAGGGGGGAGGGGAAGGGAGGGGGAGGGGGAGGGGAGGGGAGGGGGGAGGGGAGGGGAGGGGGGGGGAGAGGGGAAGGGACGGGAGGGGAGTGAGGTGAGGGGGAGAGGAGGGAGGGGAGGGGGAGGGGGAGGGAGGGGAGGGAAGGGGGGAGGGGGGGTAGAGGAGGGGAGGGGAGGGGAGGGGAGGGGAGGGGAGGGGAGGGAGGGGGGGGAGGAGATAGTTGGGGAAGGGAAGGGAAGGGAATGGAGGGGAGGGGAGGGGAGGAGAGGGAGTGGAGACTTGGGGAAGGGAGGGGAGGGAAGGGGAGGGGAGAGTTTGGGGAAGGGAGGGGAGGAGAGTAGAGGAGGGCATGGGACAAGGGGGGAGATGAGAGGAGAGGGGGGAGGAGAAGAGAGTAGAGGAGGGAAGGGGAGGGGACAGGGGCGGAGATGAGAGGAGATTAGAACAGGGAAGAGCAGGAGAGGGAGGAGAGCAGAGGAGTCGAGAGGTTGGGTGAGACTAAAGTGGGGTGGGGGTGCTAGATGGTACTGATGTGGGAGTTGTCTGACACTAGTGACACAGACAGGTGTAAGGCGAGACGAGTTGGTGCGGTTACAAAATGCATGTTTGTTGGTTTCGGAGAATGTGGCAATAAAAGGACACCTCATCAACGAGCCTTGTATTCGTCCGGGTACCTTACTCGCCCCAGGTTATGCATGTTTCCATTGCTAATTGGTATCCATCCATAAACAGTCTTATATGGGAGCGAAATTAGGCAAACAACATAGTGGGCGATAATAGGGGAACCCCGCAGGGGAAGCATTTAAGACCTCACCTAGAGCTAGCTCGCCAATAAGAACCAACGATGCTGCTACTAGTACCAGTACTACTGCACTGTGTAATACTAGTACTAGTACTAGTACTACACTGTGTAATACTAGTAGCATCACTGGTAGCCCCTGTTTGAAGCGACATGCCAGGTCAGGCACAAATAACCTTTTCAATGTATGAAGCGTATGTTCTCTCATCAATCAATCAATAGGATAGAGCTATAATAGGCCTTGGACCTGTTAGCCGCTCTTAATTAATAGAAATTGAGACAGTTCTTCAGATGTGGTAGATTGTAGCAACTGTCACTGGCTCCAAGATATACGTAATGTGACCTATTCTGGGTCTTGAATGGGAAATAACTACCACCAATCATAGAACACATCAGTAACAACCGTTGTTATAATGTAATTATTGCATCCCCCAAATGACCATCAGCCTTCGGCTTCGACCCGCCACACTTGTAATTGCATGCTCTTTTGGCATATATTTCTGCTTTCTATTTTATCTGTTTGAAATGTAATTTTTTTAGTCAGATATGTTTAACCACTGTATGACCCCAAATAACCAATGTTTACTTTTTGTGCCGGGGGGTCGTTAAACAAACAAACAAACAAACAAAAATTGCCTTCAACCCATTTAAACATTTTTTTAATTGGCTTCAACCGATTTTACATCATTCTCACACCTCACTCAGACTGACTATGCACATGTATAATGATGTCTTTTGATCCCCATGTGCATACGCTCAGGTGTGTTAATCTACCATGGACAATCTTTACCGCCCTTCCACCCCCCACCCCCCCACCCCCCTTTACCCATAACGCTCCCCGACTCGACACCACCCCCCCCCCCTCCCAGATCCCCACTGACTGCCCCCCAACTCCTCACCCGCTAACTCGACGCTTCCTATGCTGCCTAATCCCCTGCAAAGACGGATTATGATGTAACTTGTTCACCCCCCCCCAGCTCCACAGCCACACAGCCACACGCACACAGCCACACACACACACACACACACTCACAGCCACACACACACACACACACACACACACACTTCAGTCCGCTCATCATATAAGTCATATATCATAGTCAATGCCTCCGACACAGCCACACCCAGTACCGGCGGATTACTAATTTAAATATAATCAATCAAGTGACTAAACTACGGACGCTCATAACACATATCAATTAACGCAGGACAACAAAAACTCATTCATTAACCAGCACCCCCCCCCCCCCCCTCCGCACCCCTGTCCGAGTTTCCAAGTTTTTTTTGGGGTGGCGGTGGGAAGTGGGCGGGGGGAGGTTTTCTTGTTACTCCCCCCCCCCCCCACATCAATTTTTTTTTGGTTTCCTCCTATTTAAGTTACTTAATGGCTCGTCATCAATCCACGCTGAGTCTGCGCACTTAGGCCTGGGCATCCGAATGGCAATTAAAAGAAACTCCCGAGGGAGGGATGCAGGTGCGGGGGGGGGGGTGAGGGGGGTGAGGGGGGGCGGGGGGGGGGGGATGGAGGAGGGAGTAGGGGGTAGGAGAGAGGAGAGGGGAATGAGTATCTGAGGGAGGAGGGGAAGGGGAGGGCGAGAAAGGAGGATGCAGGAGGGAGGATTGAAGGAGAAGGGATGAGTGAAGGGGAGGCGGGAAGAAGGAGGAGGGAGGAGAGAGGGAGGGTGGGAGGAAGGAGGTAGAAGGATGAGTGAGGAGGGACGAGGGACGAGGGAGGAGGAAGGAGGTAGGAGAGGTAGATGGGATGAGTGAGGAGGCTGAGGGAGGAGGGAGGAGGGTGGAGGGAGGAGGGCTGAGGGAGGAGGGAGGAGGGGGAGGAGGGGGGAGGAGGGAGGAGGGAGGAGGGAGGAGGGGGAGGGGGAGGGAGGAGGGAGGAGGGAGGAGGGGGAGGGAGGGGGGAGGAAGGGGTGGAGGGAGGAGGGGGGGGGGAGGAAGGAAGGGAGGGGGGAGGGGAGGGAGGAGGGGGGGTGGGCGGGGAGGGTGGAGGGAGGAGGAAGGAGGGAGGAGGGAGAAGGAGGGAGGGAGGGGGGAGATAGGATGAGTGAGGAGGGAGGATGGAGGAGGGAGGAGGGAGGGGGAGGGAGGTGGGAGGAGGGATGGATGGTTTGAAGGGTAATGGGTGAGGAGGGGACGAGGGAGGAGGGAAATAGGACGGTTGAGAATGGTGAGGAGGGAGGAGGGAGGAGGGAGGAGGGAGGAGGGAGGAGGGAGGAGGGAGGAGAGAGGAGGGAGGTGGCAGGGGTAGGATGGAGGGAGGGGTAATATCGAGGTGGAGGAGGGACGGGGAGGAGGTAGGGAGTAAGGGGTGGGGGTGGGGAAAGGGAATTGCTGGCAAAAAAAATGGAGGCGATTTTTCAAGAGTGTCCGTCGAAAAGCTGACATTAATACGCCCCTCTCGGGGGGGGGGGGGGGCTAATTGGCGCACTCGACTAATTGTATCTAATTGATTCTAAGCGGGGTTTATACAGCAGTGTGCGCGCGCACACACGTCAGTCAGAGGCCCACTTCCGGTTATACCGTGTCGACGGCTGTAAGCGCATGCGCGTGCGTGTCTGGTTGGTCCAGTGTGTGACTTACGTTAATTGTGTGACGTCATTGATATGGAGTCGACGTCGAAGCGATAGTATAATAGTGTGGTAATACTTGCAGCGACAATATGTAATTTCCGAGATATCAAAATTGGTGTCTACTCAGCCAGGTCCCTGGAAATGTTAGGGGATGAAACATACTGCCTTGTTATACCAGCGTATAATATAGATATACACAGGAAGTGGTATTTTATCTAGTGAGGGTGAAGCACACTGGAGCACTACATACTGCTACACATACATACATACATACATACATACACACACACATACATACATACATACATACATACATGCACACACATACATACATACATACATACATACATACATACACACATACACACAGGAAGTGATGTTTTAGCTAATGTTAGGGAAGCATACTACAATACTGCACACGGCTACCTACACATCCATAGAGAAAGTGGTATTTTAGCTCGTGGGGTGAAGCACACTGCAGCACTTCACACGAGTGCTCCACATGCATACATCATGTGGTATTTTATATCATGGGTGTGAAGCACACTGCAGTACTACACACTGCTACACACATACATATCAATCACACTGCTACAAATACTTACATGAAGTTGTATTTTATTTAATGGGGATGAGGGACACTCTAGCACTGCATGCTGCTACACATACCTAGTGGTATTTCAGCTAGTGTTGGTACTGCACACTGATATACATATACATTATTTTGGTAGATATTTTTTTTTTACTAAAGTGTATTTTATTTATCAAATAATATCTCTTGTCCGCGCCAGAGCACTGGGGTTCCGGCCGTACAGTTCAATTCCTTAATACATAAATGAAACTACTATCAGTTGTAATAGTAACTGCATGCAACTCCTGTTTGATACTAGTCACTCCAGTCACATTGCTGACTGGAGACGTAGCGATAACTTAGTGCACATCATAGACATCATAGTGCACAACATAAGCCCTGTTCAAACGGGCAATGTAAATCGATTCGTAGAAAGCGACTTGCCTAGTTCGCCTCACATTTCTCGTGTGAACGGACGTCTGAGGCGGCTTAAGGCTGATTCGACTCACGTGATGCAGATCCTGTAAACCACCTAAGCGAGGTAGTTTACGTGAGGCGATTTCTCTGATTCGATTTATTTTGCCCGTGTGGACGCACTGAGGCGGATTACGCACCTCACACGCATACGCAGTCAACAACTCAGTTTGTTGACTTTCCAGTCGATCAAAAGCGCATATTATATAATTTAATTAATGAACCGCTATCTATGCACAGATATTTTTTTCATTATTTATTTTTAGGGTTTCACTGCCCAGCAGAAGTTTTGACCGTTCCAAACCAATACGATTCAGTCATTACATATCTAGGTCGAACCCACACTCTCTGGTGCCAGCATCGTCAAACCCAAGATGGCGCTAGTTAGTCTGTACTTGCTCAGGCGCAGATATCCACTTCCGCCTCACGCAGTGTCTGTGTGAACGGGCGCCTAATTCGCCTCACCTGATTCGATTTGCCTGATTCGCCTCACATTTCGCCCGTGTGAACAGGGCTATAGACAGATCAACTGACCCAACATCATGTCCCCACCCCCTCAAGTGCCACAGGAGGGTAGGGGTGGCGGTGGTGAATTCCTTCTCCTAGACAAATTCACTACTTCTCCCTTATATGGGAGTTTACACTAAGGGGATGGAGATTGTGGGGGGGGGGGGGGGGAGTGATTTCCTTCTCCCAGACCACTTCATAACTTATGGGGACCGAGCGCGGTGGCCGAATCGGTAGAGCACAGGCCTCGCGTGTGGAAGATTGGGAGTTTGCGAGTTCGGTTCCCGGTCGAATCAAACCAATGACTTAAAAATTGATACTTGTCACTTCCTAGCCTGGTGCTCGGCATTATTAGGATAGGGCAAGGGCTGGTTAGCTCGGTGTCAGGATAATGTGACTGAGTGGGATATCAGGTCATGGTGCTGGCGACCTGATTTCCCAGTGGGGCAGCACTATAAAATCGCCATGAGTGCATACTGTCACAAGTCGGTACCCATCCTGATATGACCTTAGATCTTGCTAGGACGTAAAACAACAACAAACAAACAAAGAAATCATAACTTATTGGTTATGGGGGAGTTTAATTAGCATCGGATTCAACTAGCGCTCAGGACACAGGACATTACAAAAGAAGTATTACCAAAGCATGAGTCAAATAGATGCAACAACAGAGGACATTCCATTGTGCAATCAAAACATTACCACGTGTGAATTGACCTTGCATTAAACAGGGCATCTTTATGTAGCAGGCCCAGTGAACCCTGCCCATTGGCAGGTCTGCAAATTGTTATACCTTACCAAATAATAGTTGGATATTTCCACGCCGTAAAACTCCAACAACCAGCCAACCAAATACAATTGGTTCTTCCCCGATCATCCCTACATGGCTTTAACTTTTAAGGCTCATTGTGTAAATAAATACTATATTAGACCACATTACCTGTTGCATATTTATCCCGTGGAAATGGGGTCTACAGGGATTAGAGTCGCCTCAACCTCCCACCAACCCCCACCCCCCACCCCCACAAAAAAGCAACAACAAAACACTTACGAGAACTCCTTATTTCCGGTAGATATGATTATGAGAATGAAGGAAAATTACCCATGAAACCAAGGACTACAAGCAAATGCCTCGACAATCGAAAATGTACCATGACTTGTTTATGGCTTTTACGTGTGGTTTCAGCAGTAATTTTGCATCTTCATATCATAATAATGTATCAAGTGGCAACACATTCAAATGCGATTGTTTGAATGAGTGAGCATGACAAATACATAAGAGACCCACCGAAAACTAGAATTTTGCTTTTCATTGATTAAGCAAACCAAGGATATATGCATGTTCCTCCTGAAGTATTATAAGCTTAATTTTAATGACAATCGTGTTTACAGGGTGATTTTGTAATGGTCGCTTAAAGCCCTGTCACACCTGATCGGATTGGGGGAAACAGACAGAAACAGAAAAAGTCTGTTTTGTGTTAGTACAAGTTTTGAACATGCACAAAACTAGGAACGGATGCTGCTGGATTGACGCCTAATGTTCTTGTCCGGTTTGAGTTTGTTTCATCCATTGGCTATCTGTTCATGTCCATTTCATGTCCGTTTCATATCCGTTTCATGTCCGTTTCATGTCCGTTTCATGTCTGCTCGTCCAGTGGCCATTGACTCGATAGCGCAACATTTTGACACATTTTAATACATTTTAATACTTATCACCACCGGACTAGACAATTCTGTCCCTTGCTCAATCCGATGAGGTGTGACAGCCGCTTTAGATTGTTGTGTCTTCATCAAGAACTCCAGGAAGTTTGATTTAAAAAAGAACAATTTAAACAAAAACTACAAAATGAACACAATAAAATTAGAAATGCTCAGAAAAAATAAACTAAAACCAATCTGGGTAGAAAAGCTGGCAGGAATGAAGATGAAATCAACATGTGTCTCAGCGACAAAGAAAAATCGACCTTTCTCCATTTGGTTGGCTTTGAGAAATCCTTGGGGCAGGCTTTGGTGCCGAAGACATGGGAGGGGAGTAGGGGGAGATGGGTGTGTGTGAGGGGAGAAGAAGGCAGGAGAAGGATGTGGGGGAGGTGGGAGGGGGGTGCAGGACGGAGGAGAAGGATATGGGAGTAGAAAGTAAAATTGGGAGGGGGGGGGGGCGAGGGAGGGGGAAGAAGGTAGACAGATATGGAGGAGGGGGAAGGGGTCGGGAAGGTAGAATATGGGTAAGGGGGGGAGGGGTTTGATTTGTTGTTGTTGTTTTATGTTTTAGCAACATCTAATGTCATATCAAGACGGGTACCGACTTGTGACAGCGTGCACTCATGGCGAATCTATAGTGCTAATGCACTGGGAGACCAGTCCCCCAGCACCATGACATGATATCCCACTAGTCATATTATCCTGACACTGATCAGACCAGTCCTTGCCCTATCCTAATAATGCCGAGCACATGGCTAGGAAGCGACAAGTATCAATTCTTAAGTCATTGGTTTGACTCGACCAGGGCTCGAACCCACGATCCAATGATCTACCAACACGGGAGAGGGATGCTGTAACTCATTCGGCCATCCCGTCTGGTCGGGGTGATGGGGAGATGCAGGAAGGAGAAGGATATGGTGTGAGGGGGGACGGAGAAAGTAGAATACGGGTCAGGGGTTGAGCGGGTGAGCGGTTGAAGGGGAGATCCAGGAAGGAGGGGAGGAGAAGGATATGGTGGTGGGGTGGGGGGATGAGCGGTAGGATAGGGCTGAGGTGTGATGCAGGAAGGAGGCGAGGAGAAGGATATGGGGGGTGGGGGTGGGGGTGGGGGGGTGAGAGGTAGAATAGGAGATGAGGGGTGATGCAGGAAGGAGAATGACATAGGTGTGTGGATGGGAGGGTGGTTGGGGAAGGTAGAAATGTGGGGCGGGGAGGGGGGGAGGAGGAGGAGGAGGAGGAGGAGGAGGAGGAGGAGGAGAGGGAGGGGGAAGCAGGGAGGGAGAGGGAAGCAGGGAGAGTGACATTGTGGCATTCCCGAGGTAGGGGGTCGGCGGGAGTCTCCATGGCAACGCGTGACGCCGCGCTCGAGCGGTGCAGATTAAGCGTTAAGACGATCTAAATTGGACGCAGCGCGAGAATATTCCATTACAGGCCGGGGAGGGAAAAAAAGTTTGAAAAGTCATCTGTCTGTTGTGATGGCGCGGCGCGGTAATGGCGCCACACGGGGCGCGTGTCGACGCGCATGCGCATGTTGATGCGCATGTGCATGTTGACTCGCATCCGCATGCGCATATCGGCGCCATATCGCTATCAGTACGGCGCACTACCTGACGGAAAGCACAGCGTCGAGTTGCAATGAAAGAAGGGGTTGGATTGATTGAGTGGTTGATTGATTGATTGATTGATGGTGATTTTAGGCGGTATCCGGCGGTACTGGAGGCCATATTCACGGCAGGAAAATGAATAGAATTTATTCGGTCACTTTTTGTTTCTTCTAAAAATGAACATGTGTCAACAAGATGGTAAGATTTATGTTGAAAGACATAGATAATTATAGTTACAAGAGGTGATACAATCCAGGTGTCCTCGCGAATTTGCTCGGGATTTACATTAATTTTGTAAAGAGGTTTTGCATGGGGTAGGCGAATGAGGCACATGGGAAGGGTGTTGGGGTGGACGGATAGGGGGTGGAGCCGGGGGATTTAGATTAGGGTGTAGGTGGGGGTCAGTGGTGGAGGGATGCAAGGAGTGTAGGAAGTGTGGGTAGTACTACTAATGCCAAGTACACACCTACCGTTTACGATTCGCGCACTAAAACTCGCGACTCGACCCGACATTTTTCGAATCGCGAATCGCAATCGTAATCGGCCGGTTTTAGCCCTAAAACTGAGTTTTTAGTCGGGAATCGCAATCGCTAGGTGTGCGCGGGGAGTGCACACCTAGCGATTTTTGTGTGCGAAACGGGCAGTTTTAGATCGTATACGCTAGGTGGGTGCGCACAAACGGTAGGTGTGTACCTGGCATTAGGACCACCAGAACTGTCATGGGTCAGCGAATGTACACAGAAAATGGTGCATGTGTCTTGAAATCTAATTGATGTAAATGTATATATGAAATAAGAAGGCTAATCTAAGTTACTAAAGGATAGATAATCAAAATGCATTATGGGTTGAAGCGCATATACAGCATAACCCCGCTAAACCAAACTTGAAGGGACCCTAGAAATTTGTTTGGATTAACCGATCATTGGTTTAACCGAGCTTTGACTTTAACTTGGCTTTGGCAAAGACGGGGGTGCATTATGAATGAACAATGTGTGTGGACACTATGATTATTGTTTTTTAATGTATATACAGTTTAACCCCATTAAACCAACCTCAGTTGAATCAAACGATCGGTTAATCCAAGCTTTTTTCGGCGACCTGGCAAAATACTACCATTTATCTCAGATGACCTTAAAACCACATGAAAGTTCGGTTTAACTGTACCGGACGTGGCTTGGGGCCGACAATTCTGTTTGGATTAATCGATACTTTTTTATATGATAAATGGTAGTATTTTGCCATGCCGCCGAAAAAAGTTTGGATTAACCGATCGTTTGGTTTAACCGAGCTTGGTTTAACGGGGTTGTACTGTACAACCATAACATGTGAATCTCCTACTCTGTCACTTAGCTCAGAATCACACAGAAAATCCCGTGTTGATAGACCATGGGATCGAACCCTGGTCGAGTCAAACCAATGTCTTAAAACTTGACACTTGTCGCTTCCTAGCCAGGCACTTGGCATTATTAGGATAGGGCAAGGACTGGTTGGCTCAGTGTCAGGATAATGTGACTGAGTGGGGTATCAGGTCATGGTGCTGGTGGCCTGGTCTACTCCCAGTGGGGCAGCACTATAAAGTCACCATAAGTGCACACTGTCACAAATCGGTACCCATCCTGATATGACCTTAGATGTTGCTAGGACGTAAAACAACAACAAACAAAAACAAAAAACACAGAATATTAAATGCCAGTGCTTCACTATTACTATTACAGTATTAGGAGTATACTAGAAGTTGCATGTGCCTCGCTTCATCCTATATGTCATACCCACAAAAACACGGAAATCTGCTGTCTAATCTGGGTATGACATATAGGAAGAAGCGAGGCACAGACAACTTCTAGTATTTATACTAGTATAATTCATATACATCATGTATACTAGATATGTACAGATATCTGATACATAGACATGTGTATATCTGCTAAATATACTATTCGGTGATTACTAAATCATGTGTATTTAAATTGTTTGTTTGTACTTGTTGTAGGTCCTAGCACCATCTAAGACATGAATACATAAATAAGTATATGTAATATATATATATATATATATATATATATATATGTCGCATTAAATATTATGTGAATATAACTATAGAAATGGTAGGAAACAATTGTATTCTATTCCACTTCACCTGCTTTACAGCCTATCAATGGCGCCACCTGTATTCGTATTAAGTCACTACCACCATCCGCTATCCAACACTCACTTGACAATTTTCTTCTCCAAAGTTACACACACAGCTAAACATATTTTCCTGAAAGTTCCCGAGTTCATATCATTTGAGTAAGTGACAATGACCCACGCTATGCTCGAACACACCCACACACCCATCCACACACATAATTCGAAAGAAAAAACCGACCATGTCCTCATTGTCTATTCACTGGCAGACTGAATTACCAGGGTGGGTTTTGATTTAATCATATACATTAAGGGCGAGTCGGTGATTAGGGTCTTTTGCGGTTTAGGGGCGGTGTCCGTCTGCCACGCACAATGGTCGCAGTGTTCCTGTCACAATGTGACACAATGGTGGCGGCAGCGCGCATGCTGTCAGTGCTGACTGCATTCACACAGCACTGCCTCCATGCACAGCACAGCAGTTAGCAAGACAGGTATCCCCAGTGCCACTGGTCCCTAAGGAGTGGTTGGTTGGTTGTTGGAGTTTTACATCCTGGAAACATCTAAGGTCATATCAGGATGGGTACCGACTTGTGACAGTGCTCACTCATGGTGATTTTATAGTGCTGTTCCACTGAGAAATCAGGCCAGCGGCACCATGACCTGATATCCCGCTCAGTCACATTATCGTGACACTGAGCCAACCAGTCCTTGCTCTATCCTAATAATGCCGAGCGCCAGGCTAGGTAGCGACAATTTGTTAGTCATTGGTGTGATTTGGCCAGGGTTCGAACCCAGGGGTTGGAATCCGACGTCCTACCAGAACAGGAGGTCGAAACTCAACTCATTCAGCCATCAGGTATGGTTGCTTTAAATACAATAAACCCTATAACGGCAACCTTTATTTCAACCTGAATTATGAAATCTCATCTCTGGTCACAGTGGACAGAAATATAAATGGTAACAGCAAACTATTCCACCATACTGACGCAATGTCGGGAAAACTTCCTATTTCAAAATGAACATTGCAACTGAAATATATACATATGTGCGTGCTCCGAATATCCCAGTTTCATTGCGGCTTCCTACAATTAGAGAACTCATCACGATGAGAAGTGCATCCTAACTGAAACTCACTTGACTCCAGTCCAACTTGAGCAATATAATCTCGGTTTAAAGCTGCAGAGTCCGATGAAATATGAAATTTTCAAAACCAAACCGATTATCTAGATTTGATTTGACATATCTAACTTAGATACCGATGCACTTATTAAGCATTTGTTTCTGCATAGAAGCCAATAATACTGAGTCAATTTAACAGAACCTCTTACTGCAGAAGTCTATGGTGTCAGAGTTTGGGCAAGCTTGCCAAAACTAATTTTCCATGTTTGCACTCAAAATATCTCAAAAGTTTACCATTTAAAATAAAAGTAACTTTGAACTAATGTACTAGATACTAGTGATCGATCTAATATATTTATCTCAGAAAAAATACAGAAAATCAAAACCATCGGACTATGCAGCTTTAACCAAACCCTCGCTTGCCTCCCCGTGGCCGGACGGGAGGTGGGTGAGCGGGAGGCTGGGGTGGGGGTGAGAGGACAGGGAGGGGGGGCGGGGGTGAGCATTGTCCATAAGTGCGCCCCATAAGTGTCATTTCAGGGTTTGTCAGCGCCAGGATGAGTTTCCGATAGGATAAACAATGTTAGATATGCAATCTTCAGATATGCATATTTAGATATCCCACTTTTTACCAGGCTGGCATTTTCCTTTTTTTTTAAATTCTTTTTTTTTTTTTTTTAAATAAACATTTTGCTTAAACATTGAAGTTACAAAAAGCAATTAATTACATCTACTGAATATTCATTTGCATCAGGCAGTAGACCTGGGATACATTGACATCTAGGGGTGGTGGGAACAAAAACAAACGAAAAAAACCCTCACAAAAAGTAGCTAATTGGCGAAATATTTACAGAAAACACATGTTGTCAACGCCACACCATACATCTACCATAAAACAAAGTAAAATCATGACTTCCTCTATCAACCAAACCACCGCCATCTCCACCCAAGCCTCCTCCCCAACCACAACCCCCACCGCCACACGAGACCCTCAAAACATATCAACACATTTTACACCATTTCGACTATTATACACAGTTGAAATAATTCACGGGTGGGTGGCACATTTTTTTATAATTTAAAAAAAAGTGCCCTTCAAGCCTTTTTTTTATTGTTTGTAAAAATTGCATTGTTTGGATTCTGTTCTTTCCTTTCACTCTTTCCTTTCTTCCCCACTCGTAATGAGAGCTTGCATTGGAGTTCTTCCAACAAAAAAAGGGCGATTCGGAGTATGGCCCCAAGCCAGAACCCTCGAGGGCAACTGTGTATTTGTCAGTCTGTGAGCGCATCTGTGAGGGTGTGTGAGTGTGTGTGTTTGTGTGGGTGATGCGCGCGCACCTCTGTGGGGGAGTGGGTGTGGGGTATGGGTGTGGTGGGGTACCCAATCCTATCCCCCCACCCCCACCTCCATCTCAACCATTATGACCCTCACACAAACTCACACACAAAAAACTACAATACTCCATATGGCACTAGGTATTGCCGAGCTTCAATTCCACCTCCACCACTTACCCCCACCCCACCCCACCCACATTACTCTCCCCCAATCCTGCCTCTCTGAACAGCCCCCCCCCCCACACACACACACATACCCCGCACCCAGCTTCCAAGCCCAGAATTGTGGCCGAATCGGGCGAGCGCGGGCCTCGCAGGCGGGAGATTGGGAGTTCGGTTCCCGGTCGATTCAAACCAATGCCGTATAAAACCGCACGGGCTATTCGCAGAGCTCCGCATCGCATTTTGCGGATAAAATTGATAGTTGTGACTTCCTAGCCTGGCGCTCGTCATTAATAGGATAGGGCAAGGACTTGTTAGCTCAGTGTCAGGATAATGTGACTGAGTGGGATATTGGGTCATGGTCCCAGCGGCCTGATTTCCCAGTGAGACAGCACTATAAAGTCCCCATGAGTCTGCACTGTCGCAAGTTAGTACCCGTCCTGATTTGAACTTAGATGTTGCCATGGCGTAAAACTCCAACATCCAACAACCAACATCCAGACCCACACTTCCTGTGTTTAATTCACTTACCCACCCACCCACCCTACGTCTGTAATGCTAGGTACACACCTACGTTTTTCCGCACCCACCTACTGTATACGATCTAAAACTGAAGTCGTGAGGTGTGCACTCCCCTAGCACACCTACCGATTGCGATTCGCGACTTTTTAGGGCTAAAAGCGCTTCCTTACGATTGCGATTCGCGATTCGAAAAATGAATCAGCCCGTTTTCAGTTTTAGGCGGGTCGGGTCGGGTCGCGAATTTTAGTGCGCGAATCATAAACGGTAGGTGTGTACCTAGCATTATATACAGCAAAACAAGCCAGCACATGTTGCGTAACTAGTTAATGCCTATACATACTCACAATCATATCCATTTAGCGCGGCCTAACCTCTCTTAAAACGACCTAAAAGTCCACATAATACAACTGCATCCAGTCCACGCCGATGCCGCCTCTTCATCATCACACCGTGTTAGGAGTAGCTATTTAGCCATTTGCATTCTGCCGCAGCCACCAATGACCAATCAAACGAGCCAATAACATAACCATGTCGCTCCTGTCGTTATTACACAATGGGGTATGGATGAGGAGGTCGTGTGTGTGTAGAACGAGAGAGGTGGGTAGGTGGGTGGGGGGGGGGGGTATTTGCACACCCTGCACTGTTTATTCTTTCATTTTCTTAATCTAGATATTTGTTTTTCTATCTAGAAAGCAAATTTGTAAAGTGCTCTTTTTATATCTTTTGATATTTGTTTTCGGAGGGTGGGTGGGTGGAGAATTTGTTTTATGTCTGTTGTTGAAATTGAGGAGCACCGGAAAATCCTCTTACTTTGTAGTGCTGAGTGAGTGATCCTTTCCGTCCACCCAAAAAACTCACCCCCAAAAAACGCGGCACACTCGCAGTCACGCACACGCACGCACACACACACACACACACACACAAGCAGGAGAATTAAGATGGTAATTGAACAATGGTCTATTAGACACACTGTTTACATAATTGCATTCTCGCCGAGTGTGCGCGACGAGCTGGTGGCGACGCTGGTGGCGAATGGGGAAGGTGGTTTCTGTTATTGTTGACTGATTGCGCGCGGTGTTTTCGAGTTTAGTCTAGGGTTACGAAGAGCAGCAGTCAAGTAACACATCACCGGAATCAACACTGATAGCAGCACACATATTAAGTTTAGAAAAAAATGTTGTTTTGCATTGTATTGTGGGGATTTAAGCACCGTTTTCACCGAGTCCCAACCGTCAATAACCAAATAATAGTATTAATAATAGTATTAATAACAGTATTAATAATAGTATTAATAATAGTAATATTAGTAATAATAGTAATAATAGTAATAATAGTAATAATACTAATAATAGTAATAATAGTAATAATAATAGTAATAACAATAGTAATACTAATAGTAATGTCAATAAGAATATTCAAAAGAATAGTAATACGAATAACAATAAGAATAGCAATAAGAATAGTAATAATAGTGATAATAATAGTAATAATAATATTAATAATAATAGTAATAATAGTAATAGCAATAGTAATAATAGAGCAATAAGAATATTCAGAAGAATAGTAATAAGAATATTAATAAGAATAGGTATAATATTAGTGATACTAATAGTGATAATAATAGTAATAAGAATAGCAATAAGAATAGTAATAATATTTGTAATAATATTAGTAGTAATAATAGTGATAATAATAGTGATAAGAATAGTAATAGTAATAATACTAGTAATAAGAACAGTGATAAGAATATTAATAAGAATAGTAATAAGAATAGTAATAAGAATAGCAATAATATTAGTAATAATATAGTGATAAGAATACTGATAAGAATAGTAACAAGAATAGTAATAAGAATAGTAATAAGAATAGTAATAATATTTGTAATAGTATTAGTAGTAATAATAGTGATAATAATAGTAATAATAATAGTGATAAGAATAGTAATAAGAATAGTAATAAGAATAGTAATAAGATTAGTAATAATATTAGTAATAATATTAGTAATAATATTAGTAATAATACTAGTAATAATACTAGTAATAATAATAGTGATAATACTAGTAATACTACTAGTAATAAGAATAATAATAAGAATAGTAATAAGAATAGTAATAAGAATAGTAATAAGAATAGTAATAAGAATAGTGATAATATTAGTAATAATTATTAGTAATAATACTAGTGATACTATAGTAATAAGAATAGTAATAAGAATAGTACTAATATTATTAGTAATATTAGTAATATTAGTAATAATAATATTGATAATAATAGTGATAGCAATAGTAATAACAATAGTAATAATAATAGTAATAACTATAGTGATAACAATAGTAATAACAATAGTAATAATATTAGTAATAATAAGCGATAATAATAGTAATAAGAATAATAATAAGCAGAGTAATAATATTAGTAATAATATTAGTAATAATAATAGTGATAATAATAGTGATAATAATAGTAATAAGAAAAGTAATAATTTAGTAATAATAATAGTAATAAGAATAGTAATAATATTATAAGAAGGCAAATATAATAATGTGGATATAATATAAGGCAGATAGAACGCAGGTTATATAGAGTATAGTGTCTTTCATATATTGTGCTATATAATGCACAACAGTAGATTGCATTATATTTAGTGCATAGCATAGAAGGTAGAGATAGAGTGCACAGTTTATAGTGAAGAGCGCATAGTGCATAGCACACAGTGCAGATTCCACAGCGTATAATCTATGCACAATAATAAAGGAGACTCGATGAATCTACAGCACCAAACCCGAGGTTTCAAGTTGGTACCAACGAATCAAACCAGGTGGCGCCAAGAGTGGAAATGCCATATATGGCATGTTATGGGAGCTTGCTCCTCACATGGTAACCGCTGGGACAGTCTTTAGAACACTAAAACTAAAAGGTTTAGCAGAAATCTATTTTTATTAGATAAGTATGTCCGTCATTGGACATCTTTACACATAGGCTGGCATGTCGAAAATGGTACATGGATCAGCCAACATGAAAAAGTATCATTGAGTAGACACACCACTCTCTACATTACCTTATCTAATATAACAAGGCATAATTATTGGTCACCATAGAGCAAATAGACACGGTCCTTTGACTCAACTCTCCTCATTTCTCTTTCCTATACTCCACCCTTTTTTTTCTCCCAGGCTTACTTCTCCCCCTGATCAAGGGAGTTGTTTGCTTGGGTGGGGCCCTTTACCTTTACATTTCTCTCGGTTTGTTCTCGTTGCTGGAACCGATGGACCCATATTTACCCGTCCCTTCCTGGGAAACCCTTGGTGCTGTCTGCTGGATACAAGTGCTGTGCTACCGCCGGACTGGAGTGATTCTGGACCGCCCCAACAATGCGTTGTTTAATCGTTGTAAAGACATTCCCCAGCTTCTACCACCGTCTCTCCAGATGATTCATCTTCAAACACAGATTGGACCGATTTATCGGTGCCTCTCTATATTGCTGCAGTTCTGCAGTTGGTAACCGTGGTGAGGTTATGAACCCCCCAGAAGTCAAATCAGTCAAGTTCCACCATCTAGAGTACCGAAGAAAACACAAAAACTACCAAAAACGAGCCGTTTGTTAATGCTGCAGTCCTGCAGCCAGTGACCACCAGGTCACGACCCCCCCCCCCCCCACAGTCCTATGGTTTTGAGTTTGTCATTTTTTCTGAGATAAATATATTAAAACTATTGTCTTAATTTACCTTATTTTAGTTTGAAGTAACATTATCTTAAATGGCTAATGTTTGCAAAATTTGAAGTGTAAACATCTGAAATTAGTTTTGGCAATCATGCCAAAATTCTGACACCATAGGTTTCTGCAGCAACAGGCTCAATTAAATTGACTTAGTATTCCCGTATCTATGGCAACACATGCTTAATAAGTGCAACAGTATCCTATGCTAGGTACACACCTACCGTTTTTCCACACCCACCTACCGTATTCGATCTAAAAGTGCCCAAAAGTCTTGAGGTGTGCACTCCCCTAGCAAACCTACCGATTGTGATTCGCGACTTAAAACTCAATTTTAGGGCTAAAATTGCTTCCTTACGATTGCGATTCGCGATTCGAAAAATGAATCGGCCCGTTTTCAGTTTTAAGCGGGTCGGGTCGAGTTGCGAGTTTTAGTGCGCCATTCGTAAACGGTAGGTGTGTACATAGCATAAGTCAAATATATCGAATTAAATCTAGATAATTGTTTTGGTTTAAAAATGTGTTGCTTCATCGGACTATGCATCTTTAACCAGTATTAGATTACATCTACTATAACAACTCAAAGCCAAGTCAATGAGAATGCTTGATACGATCTACATTTGGTTATGCTTAATAGAACATCATATAATTTATATCCATATCCATGAGAACGATTACTGTTGCCCATGTAACCTCTATATGGCTTTGCATTTAAAGGCTCTGTCACACATGACCGGATTGAGGAAACGGAAAGAAACCGAACAAAGTCCGTTGCTATCCGGCAATGTCCAGTTTGTGGCAGTTGCATATCCATTGATATTCGTTGATATCCGGTCGCATCCATTCCAAGTTTTGAGCATGCATAAAACTTGTACGGATTGCGCCGGACTGACCTATGCAGTTATTATCCATTACCATCCATTCCCCGTCCATTCCCAGTCTGTTCCCGTCCGTTACATATCCATTATATGTCCATTACCCATCTGTTACCCGTCCGTTACCCATCCGTTACCCTCCGTTACCAATCCGTTACCAGTCCGTTACATAAT
Organism: Branchipolynoe longqiensis; assembly: GCA_030323885.1. Taxonomy (NCBI): domain Eukaryota; kingdom Metazoa; phylum Annelida; class Polychaeta; order Phyllodocida; family Polynoidae; genus Branchipolynoe; species Branchipolynoe longqiensis. The sequence goes on along the minus strand of JASIRB010000040.1, from coordinate 1,148,435 downwards.
CGATACATTTCAAGTCCGAATAACACCGGACTAGAATATTCTTTGTCTGGTTCTGTCCGTTGCTCAATCCGCCATAGTGTGACAGGCACTTAATATAACAACATCTGTACCTGCATCTACGACTATGCCCACCATGGCATGTAGTACCTTACATCTAATATAACCATACAAAATCATTAACCCCACAAATGAGTCTCCTCGCTACCTCTATCTTGCTATGTATTTCAAATATAATTTGTGACTGCATCTACATTATCTAGCATGTAAGAGAACACAAAACATGGAACCAGGTTAAAGAGTAGGATCACTCCTATCGATATCACATTGCATCTGCTACAACAATACAACCCTTGTAACAGTAGCCGTATCACCATAATAATGTGACTGTGGCATATCGGGGCATGGTGCTGGCGGCCTGGTCTCACAGTGGGGCAGCACTATAAAGTCGCCATAAGTGCGTGCGAACTGTCACAAATCGTCACCCATTCTGATATGACCTTATGTGGCTGTCACACTATGACGACAAGCGGCGACGACAGCCCTGCGACAGCGACTTCCGGTCTGTCATCGAGTGTTGTCGGGTGTCGCGCAGGTGTCGTGCAGGTGTCGCCGCGACACCTCCAGTTTCTCCACCTTTTCTCGACTGTCGCCGGTTTGTCGTAGGCTTTTTGGACATGTTGAAAAACTTTGACGACAGGCGACGACAGCCTATGTAGCGGCACTGTCGCGGCACTGTTGCGGCACTGTCGTGGCACTGCCGCGGCACTGTCGCCGCGCTGTCGTCATCTACTCATCAAAGAGTCGGAGGTGTATACCGCAGTATTTTACCCTTCGCGGGCTACTGTCCGGGTGTGTGTCTGTGTCTAGGTGTGTGTATGTGTCTATGTGTGTCTATGTGTGTGTCTCTTTGTGTCTGTGTATATGTGTGTCTATGTGTGTGTCTCTGTGTGTGTGTCTGTCTCTGTGTGTGTCTGTGTCTCTGTGTGTGTATATGTGTGTGTATGTGTGTGTCTCTGTGTGTCTCTGTGTCTGTGTGTGTGTCTCTGTGTTGTGTCTCTGTGTGTGTCTCTGTGTTGTGTCTATGTGTGTGTCTGTGTATCTGTGTCTTTGTGTCTCTGTTGCTGTGTGTGTATGTGTGTGTATCTCTGTGTCTCTGTGTGTGTCTCTGTTTCTGTGTGTGTGTCTGTGTGTGTGTGTATCTGTGTGTATGTGTGTGTGTCTTTGTGTGTGTCTGTGTGTGTGTCTCTGTTGTGTCTCTGTGTGTGCGATAAACCACACACACTCACACTCACTCACACTCACATTCACACTCACACTCACACTCACTATCACACTCACTATCACACTCACACTCACTATCACACTCACAGTCACACTCACTCTCACACTCACTATCACACTCACTATCACACTCACACTCAGAGTCACACTCACTATCACACTCACACTCACTATCACACGCACACTCACTATCACACTCACTATCACACTCACACTCACTAGCACACTCACACTCACACTCACTATCACACTCACAGTCACACTCACTATCACACTCACACTCACACTCACTCTCACACTCACACTCACTATCACACTCACACTCACTATCACACTCTCACTCTCACTCACATCCACATCCACACCCACACTCAGACTCACACCCACACCCACACTCACACCCACACTCACACTCACTCTGTGTGTGTGTCTCTGTGTCTTGGTGTCTCTGTTGCAGACACACAGAGACACAGACACAGAGACACACACACAGAGACACACACAGACACAGAGACACAGACACAGAGACACAGACACACACATAGAGACACACAGAGACAGAGTCACACACACAGACACACACACAAAGACACACACACAGAAACACAGAGACACACACAGAGACACACACACAGAGACACACACATACACAGAGACACAGACACACATATAGAGACACACACAGAGACACACAGTCACACACACACACAGACACACACAGAGACACACACAGAGACACAGAGACACAGACACACACATAGAGACACACACAGAGACACATATTCACACACACACAGACACACACACACAGACACTGTCGTGAAGCTGTCGTCTCGTCTGTGGTCCCGATGTCGTCCGGATGTCGTCCGGATGTCGTCCGATTGTCGTCCAACTTAGCCCGAATTTGCATATGTCGTCGGGATTTCACAAAATCCCAGTCGCCTGGCTGTCGTCACCCCCTTGTCGTCGTAGTGTGACTGCTGCATTAGATGTTGCTAAGACGCAACACAACAAGTAAATCTTGTAAAGTTGCAACACCACACAAAACTATACCTACCGTGGGCTATATCGCGTCTGATATAGCAATAGAAAATGTGTACATGTGTCAATGAATAGATCTATACTGGCCGTCGTCTACAGTACCTCACGTCTAATATAACAACACCAACTCCCTGACCACCCCAATGAGTATGCCAACTCGTGTCTACATTACCTTTCCTCTGAGGTCACGAGCATGGGCTCCATTGGCGAGTGCTCAAGGTTACTGCATACAATGGCTCGTGTCGTGTGCACAGCGTCAATTTCTGATATTAGACGTGAATGCTATTATGTATACATGCCCGGGGTCACGGCCAGGTCACGGCAAGGCCACGTGGGGTCACTGACACTGAACCACCCGCTGCACTTCCAAACTAGTCGATCCCATTGTGGCCTGTGCATATATATATATATATATATATATATATATATGTATATATATATATATATTATTATTATATATATATATAAACACATATATAGACACATACATAAACACATATATAAACAATAAACAGGTATATATATATACATGTTTATTGTAAATATATATACATGTTTATTTTAAACAATAAACATGTACAGTAAAACCTCTCTAAATCGACCGACCGTGGGACCGACTTCAAGTGGTCCATTTAGGGAGGTGGGATGTTTAGAGAGTTAGAATATCCTTACAATGGTAATTTTGGGACCCGAATAAAGCGATCGATATAGGGGAGTGGTTGATCTGTGAAGGGGTCGGTATGGAGAGGTTTTACTGTATGTATGTATAAATATATATATATATATATATATATATATATATATATATATATATATACACACACATACATGGTTACTGTCTATATGTGTTTATTATACGTCTTTATATATGACTTTATAGATAGATGTATATGCAGGAAGGCTGGGGTGAGGGTGGTGGCAGATGGGGAGGGTCGGACTAGGAGGGTGGAGTGGTGGGTTAGTACGTAAATTTCCCACCAGGTGCCCAACTCCCCCTCCCACCCCCCTAGCCTCCATCCACCAGGGGTCGCTGCAGCACACAAAGAGCCGCCCCTAGCAGGGGGAAATGCAAGCCGCCCGTCAGCCCATTATGTAACGCGCTCATATGCAAATTAGTTTCAATGCTTTAAAAAAAAGTAAATTTCCGTCGGCCTGGTGGTGCTGGTGCGGGCGGTGGTGGTGGTGGTGGCGGTGGTGGTGGTGGTGATGCGGGTGGTGCAGGCACACATCACTGAGTCATCTCACAGTCCCAGATCCTACAGTCCTGCCCCTGCATAACAGACTGCCACCGCCACCATTCCGCTAGCTACTCTTCGAATGCCTTCCTGCACACCCACCATACAATTTACAACAGCACTATCACGTTTGCCCCTTTCCCCGCTACGCATCACATTATTGCCTAGGTGTTGTATATATAGAAGTATATCACTCTCTCTTCCAATGCCTTCCTGCACCCTCACCATACAATTTACAGCAGCACTATCACGCTTGCCCCTTTCTCCGCTATATATCACAGTATTGCCTAGGTGTGGTATATATAGAAGTATATCACCCTCTCTTCCAATGCCTTCCTGCACACTCACCATACAATTTACAGCAGCACTATCACGCTTGCCCCTTTCCCCGCTATGTATCACAATATTGCCTAGGTGTGGTATATATAGAAGTATATCACCCTCACTTGAAATGCCTTCCCGCACCCTCACCAGACAATTTACAGCATCATTATCAATATCATGCAGATCGTCCCCCACAACCAGCTATGCATCACATTCTGGCTTAGGTGTGGTAGATATATCACCCTCCCTTCCAATGGCTTTCTGCATCCTAACCATACAATATTAGCATCATATATCAACCAATCAACATGTTCCTCCTCTATGTTCCCGGTATATATCACATTGTGGTCTCGGGGTGGTTTTCATAGCGGTATATGACTCTGGTTTCTAATACCTTTCTGCATCCTCACCATACAATATTACTATTACTGTATTGGCATCATTATAAACCATGCCCCCTATCCCACTCCATATCATACTCTGGCCTAGGTGTGGTATACACCTCCCTTCCAATGCCTTTCTGCATCCTCACCATGCAATATTACAGTATCATTATCATGCTCTCTCCATACGCCTCTGTCTACCACATTCTGGCCTAGGTGTGGCAGGATATCACCCTTCCCTTCCAATGCCTTTGTGCCCCCTCACCATACAATGTACACCATCATTATCACATAGCAGCCTTGCCCCCTACCACACTATATACCACTTTCCGGCTTAACTGTGCTATACATAGTAGTATATCACGCCTCCTGTCCATCATCCTCTCCATCCCATCCAGGGATGTGTATCATTACGTGATGGGAAGGTAGGGAGGTGGGGAAGTGTGGTTTGGGAAGCATGCACCTCTTGCAGAATAAGGAAGGAGAGATGGAGGAGTGTATGTGGGGATTGTTGGGGTGTTGAAGAAGAATCTCACCAGGGGGCGCGAGCTGCTGCTGCTGCAGGATGCAGGGGTTGAAGTGAGACGAGGGTGTGGGTGACACGATACCCAGGGTGGAGCGATGCTGCACCCTCCTCCACGCCCTTTCCACCCCCCCCCCCACACACTCACAACCGGTACCCCCCCCCCCACACACACACACCCACACACTCACAGCCGCTACCTCGCCACCGCCTCCGTCTCCGCCACGGCACTCCCAGGTGTGTGTGTGCCTGTATGCAAATTAGCGGGTCGAATTTTAATTGAGTGAAGTTGAGAATTATTTATGCTGATGTATTTGTGTGAGGCTAGTGCTAGTGTTGGTGGTGACGGCGATGGTTGGGTTTCTCAGTCTGCTGCACGGTTTGCAACTACACAGTTTGCAGGAGCCGTATGAGGCTGTGTATCCATAGACGTCATATCCCTCCTGGTGTGTTCCCTTGTTCCGTGTTCGCTTGTGACCTTCTGATGCGCCACACAGACAATGAACATGTTCCTCCTCTATGTTCCCGGTCAGTACATCACATGTGCCACGTGCAAGGCCATACGGTCCCTGGGTCCAACCTATGGGAGCAACCGCTGAGCAAAACACAGGTTCATTGTCCGTGTGGCACGACAAAAGGTCACAAATGAAAACGGAACAAGGGAACACGGATCAAGGGAACAGTGTATGGATACACGGCCTTATGAAGACATGAGCTTTCATTGCCCAGATTATCTCATACTTCACTCATCACACACATTGAAATAATCAGATTATTTATTCCCCGACCGATAGTGACCGCTATTACTAGTATTAGCATTAGCAAGCCTGACCACTCGCTGGTGGCGCCAGCGGCTAGAACTGGAACTAATATGGGTAGACCTATCGTTAATTACGCACTCATAATGGATAGGACTGCAGGGCGGTGGTGTGCGTGTGTATCTGTGTGTGTGTGTGGTGGTAGGAGGGTGTGAGTGTGTGAGTGTGTGAGTGTGTGTGTGTATGTGTGTGTGTGTGTGTGAGCGTGAGCATTTCGTGAGCGGCAGGTGAAGATTGCCGTTTAAATCGTCACAGCGGGTTATTGCAGACCTGGAGATGTTGCAGCCCCCCGGGATGATTCACCTCTGCACATGGTAGCTGCATATATATATATATATATATATATATATATATATATATTAATATTATATATTATATCATGTAAAAATAGATAACCAACATTTAAAAAAAAAGAAAAAAGATTTCTGGTGCAAAACACGTAAACGCCAATCCAAAAATGTAGTTTAAATAAAAGATTCTTCCCTGAACATAATTTTAATTCTCACTAATTCCACTTTCCATATGATCACATGATTATGGAGTAATGAACAAAAGAGAAGGAAATAAAAACGTAAAGTTGTTGGGGGTTTGATTCCAATATTTATGACCAATTTCTGCATTGCTATTTACGTGGTTTTGCGCCTGAACTCTTCAAATATATAGAAAAGCATAGCAGGGTTACAACCTGAGTATATATGGATAGTGATATTGATAAGCCCCTTATCAACTTCCGAGGGTATGGAGTGTGCGCCCCCCCCCCCCACCCAACCCCCAACCCCCAACCCCCGCGCAGTGGGGGACCGTATAGGATGCACCCCACCCCCACCCCCACAAAGGGGGGGGGGGGCAATACACGGCAGACCTTATTACACGCATACATATCTATATATATCTGAACAGCTAACAACAATATGCATACATATATATGGATATAGATTGATATATGTGCACAAGTACATAAATACACACACACATATATACATAACAGGTTTGGGGACCCGGTTATGCGCTTGTCTTATATTAAGTTATAAGCTGTCACAAGGAAGCTTGCAGACCAGGCTAGAAGATTTTCTTGTAAGCTGCAGAGAGGAGGCTGAGGGACCAGGCTAACTGTGTATCATGTAAGATGTAGATAGAAGGGCAGGGGACCCGGATAGGTGCTTGTCTTGTAAGATGTAGGGAAGAGGCTGGGGTACCCGGCTAATGCTTACCTTGTAAGCTGTATAGGAAGCTAGGGACCCGGCTGGAGAGCGGAGGCTGCGGGACCAGGCTACGTGTTTATCTTGTAAGCTGTCGAGGGAGCCGCTAAGATGAGGGAGCCGCTAGGTGCTTTAAGCTCTAGAGAGGAGGCTGGGGGACCAGGCTAGGGGCTTGTCTTTTAAGCTCTAGAGAGGAGGCCGGGGGACCAGGCTAGGTGTTTATCTTCTAAGCTCTAGAGAGGAGGCCGGGGCACGTGGCTAGGTGCTTATCTTGTAAGATGAAGTGAGGAGGCTGGGGGACCATGCTAGGTGCTTGTCTGGTAAGAGGAGGCTGGGGGCCCAGGCTAGGCGCTTGTCTTCTAATCTCTAGAGAGGAGGCCGGGGCACGTGGCTAGGTGATTATCTTGTAAGCTGAAGTGAGGAGGTTGGGGGACTAGGCTGGGTGCTTATCTTGTAACCTGAAGAGAGGAGGCTGGGGGACCCGGCTGTGTGTTTGTCTTGTAAGATGTAGAGAGGATGCTAGGGGATGCAGATAGGTGCTTGTCTGTTAAGAGGAGTCTGGGGGACCAGGCTAGGTGATTATCTTGTAAGCTGTAGAGAGGAGGCTGGGATACCTGGCTAGGTATTTATTTTGTAAGCTGTAGACAGGAGGCTAGACGATCTGGCTAGGCACGTGTCATGTCCTCTGGACGCTGACAGTAGGAGTGATACCTGTGGGTGTGAGCAGGCGCTGGGTGCGACTGGTTGGTATGGTAGTGAGTGATCGGGGATTGCAGGGGTGGGGGGAGGGTTCACGGGACGGCGGGGGGGGGGGGGCTAAAGAGATGACACCATAGAAATTGAGTTAAGGCTGTCACCTTAGTCTTAAAAGGCGACCAATGGCGTCTTCAAGTCAACGCCGGAATTGCCTTTATTTATAGCTTTTTATTGTATTTGCATCGTTTGGATGTTTTGTGAAGCTCTTGGAGTTTTTATGCACATATCTTTTTTCTATTCAGGTGTTTTGTTTATCAGGTCTTTTTGTTCGCCCTCTCCTCCTACCCCCCTTCTCACCCCCTCCATCCACACTCCTTACTCCTAGTTCTACCCCCTCAGACCCACCTCTTCACACCCCTCCCCCCGACCCCTCCCTATTCTTTCCCCGTTCCCTCTTCATACCCCCTCACACCCTTCTCACACCCCATCCCTCCTCTTACCCCGTCACCACTCTCCTTCCACCCCTCCCTCCCCGCTACCTCCTCTTAGCCATCATCCCATTCTCCCAGCCACTCCCTTCCCGTTCCATCCTCCTACCTCCTTCCCTCACCCCTCCTCGTACCCCGCTCCCTCCGCACCCTCCTAATCCCCACGCCTTCCTTTGCCTGCCTAGTCTCCCCTCGACGGAGTGAATCAGATCAGTTAGAGCAGTTATGAGCACGTTATGGGGCAGGGCTTGAGCAGCTCACGGCGCATCAAAGTAGCTCGGTGGAGCTCGCAACAGTTCAGTGGAGTTCGGATCGGATCGGCAGAACTCGGCCCAGCTCGACAGATTTGGGACCAGCTTGGCAGAACTCGGCCATAGTTCGGCAGACCTCAGCAGAGCTCATCAGCTTATCACAGGTCGGCGGAGCTCGAAGAGCTCGGCTGAATTCGACAACAGCTGTTAGAACTCGGCGGAGTTCGGAACAGCACGACATAGCTCGGCTGAATTCGGCCCAGATCTCATTTACAGTTCGATGGAGTTCGGAACAGCCTGACACAGCTCGGCACAGGTTGGCGGAGCTCGGAAGACCTCGGCTAAACTCGGCACAGGTCATACAGTTTGACCGAGCCCGGTACACCTCGGTGGAACTCGGAACCACTCGGCAACACTTGGAACAAATCAGCGGAGCTAGGAACAGTCCGAAACAGCTTGTAACATATAACGACAACCCGGAACCGCTCAGTACACGCCAAAGCCGCACTGCACAGCTCGGAGCCGCTCGGAACGGTTTGGAGCATATCTCGAATTGACGTCGAGTACCTCTGAGCATCTCAAACATGGGGAGCAACTTTAAATGCCTTCATCTAGCTCCGAATACTTCCTGACAGTTCCGAACATCTCCGATTATGCATCCCGTTTGTGCAATGCCTCTAACAACAACGAAAACAACCCCAAAAGGGAACCCCAAACACAAAACCCAACCACACCTTTGCCTGAACATCAGTCTATGTAGCGACAAGAATCTATTTAGAAAAGTCATTGGTTTGATTCGACAGTGACTCCGAACCACGACCTCCAACACGGGTGGCCGGCTGGCAGAGTTACCGATTCAGCCGTCCCACCCGGTATTCCATAGTCACACACCACACCCGCAAGGATCCGCACCGAGGCGGAGGGGGGGGGGGGGGGCAGGGGGCGATTCATAGGGAATAATTCTAAATGAAAATATGACATGACATGTCAAAGACAAAAGGACTATGCGCCATCTTCTCCTCCACTATTACGCCCCGAGTCACGACTCAGGGATTTGTCAAAGAGAACAATTAAAGCACCTTCCCTTACACCTGAAGCTTTTCCAATAGTTTCCATTCTTTTCTCTTTTTTCTCCTTTTATTTATTGTTATTTCCGTTATGCCTACCCCCCCCCCCTCCCCTACCATAACTCCAGCTCCGCACGTCCCATCCGTACCCTAACATTTTTCTCCTATTGTCTCATCCCCTCCCCTCCCCCATCTCCCCTCCCCCCTCCCCCCTTCCGCTCTGTTGCTCCTACCTGCGCGTGACCTGACGTCACAAGCCCGGTGGTCACGTGACTGCGGGTGGCGGGCGGGTAGGCGGTAAAAGGTGGATCGCGGAGGTGGTTAAGTCGGGTGAGAGGGAGGGGGGGGGGGGAGTGGCGGGTTTGAGGTTGGGGGGTGAGGGTTGGCGTTGACAAGTCGGGCGGCCATTGATCACTCAGGTAAAACGCGAATTGCAGAGAGCGCCGACGGAATTGTTTTCATAACAATGTCGCCAACGAGTCACAGTAGCCTATTCACCAGCTCAGCCTCGTCCGCTCCCCTTCACCCCCCCCCCCACAACATCCCCCATCCCCCACCCCCCACACACGCTCCCACCGACCCACTCACCATCTATCGGGGAGGCAATAGATACGGATTCATGTCTGTATGCATGTTCCAAGAATTCTGGGGTGATGGGGGGGGGGGGGGTTGCGGTGGTGAAGGGGGGGGGGCTTTTGTTGCTTCAGTTTTTATTTTATTTTCCGATTTCAAATGGTTTTGCTCCTAGGCATGTGTGGATGTGGAGGTGAGGGTGGAGGTGGGAGTGAGCGGCTCATGAAGGTGTGGGGGTGGGCTGGGGGTGCAGTGTCAGTTAAGCCTGACCTGATGAACTCACCTGAGGAACAACTGCCGTTTAGCCAATGATTAAATGTCCTAATTATGTATTTTTCATATCATAAATATATATACGGATAGTGATATGTATATACATTATGTGATTTGCATATTTGTGGGTAAGTATTTATATAACCATTTCTATCCGGATAATTTCGAAAGAATTGTAAGTGAGTACTTAAAGAACATGAATGCAAAACATAACTATATTTACTGGCATTATACATACACATAAACTAATAAGGAATATATATATATATATGAAATGCATATATGAGATTTCCATATTTGTGTATAGTTATTATTTTCACCAGTTACATATGGATAATACCGATAATACACGTACTAATATTAATATAGAAAGAAATATGAACGTGAATGAAAATGTAACTAAATCTGCTGGCATTATATTGATATATCTAAATGAACTTATAAATATATTATATCCATTTATGTGATTTTCGTGTTTGCGCATAATTATAATTTTAACCATTTATATACGCACACTTAAAGAACCCGATTGAAAACTTAACTAAATGTACTGACATATATATAAATAATAATTGATATATAATATAATATATATATTTGCTCCATATATGTAATTTCCATATTTGTGTATAATTACATTTTCAACCTAAACATATTACATATGGATAATTTGGAAATAAATGTAAATTGTAAGCGAATGTTAAAAGAAACTAAATGATGAGCTTGCACAACGGACCTCCTATTTCATTGAACCCACTGCGCTAACACTTTGTCAAACATGCTATGGTTAAGCCTAGGTCATAGCTACCCGGATCAGGGGCCGGAAAATCCCCGGACCATGATCCGGCGTGGTCCATGGCGATCTGGCGTGATCCATGGCTGGTCCTTGGTGATCCGTGGCAGGTCCTTGGTGATCCGGCATCATCCTGGGTCAACCCAGAATGTTTTAAAACATCCAGGGCGATCCGGGGAATATTGCAATCTGGCATTGATCCAGCATCATCCGGGTGTAATCCGGGTAGTATGTGTGTTTTCTGGGGGTAGTCCGTGTCCCGTCCGGGGCAGTCCATGTAATTTTTAAACTGGAAAAGCCATGTCTTAGCCCCGGTTTAGCCCGGACTAGCCCCAGTTTAGCCCAGACTAGCCCCAACAGAGCCACGGACCACACCCGGACAGCCCGGATAAGACCCGGACAGGCTGGATGACCACAGATTGCCATGGATAGCAATGAACGACCACGTATTACTCACAGACTACTCCAGGATGAGTCCTGCATTTCAGGCTATCATCCGGGGGTTGTCTGGGGCTCATCCGTGGCTCATCCGGGTCGTCCGGGGGTTGTCCGGGGGTTGTCTGGGGCTCATTCGGGGTGATCTGGGCTTGTAGTCTGTGGCTCGTCCGGGTAGGTGTGAGAGTGAGGCAAAAATAGCGATTTTATCCGGGGCTGTCCGGGACAGTCCGGGGGAATGGTCCGGCTAAAAGTCCGGGGCTAGTCCGGGTAGGTGTGACTTGGGATTTACCCTCCATCTCCAATTAAACCATCTATACCAGTCGGCAGCTTGCTCTGAGCTCTCGGGCATTGGGTGAGGTGACAAACACCGACGGTAGATGGCAGCACACATAAGTTAGGTTGGTTCGGTTATTGGACAGAATGAAGCGGGTGTTTATAGTTGAGGTATGAGGGCGTGTGGTTACAGAGCCCCCTGGCGGGGGGGCGTCGGGAATAGGGGGGGTGGGGGAGCTGCTGGCCGGGCCTGGACAGGTAAGCCCGCCGGGCTATGGGCCGACATGTCCCCGCACCTGGTGACGTAACGCGGGGGAGGGGGGGGGGTGCACGAGGGCGGCACGTGCACAGCGCACACGCGCACGCGCAAAAATATATATACTGGGGTTCCTGTGTATCTATGCGTGGTACGTGATTGATGTATGTGTGTATTTGTATGTGTATCTCGGTCTGTAGTGAATATGTCTGTATATGCATCGCTTTGCCTATGCAGTAAAACCGCTCTAACCAACCACCTCCACAGATCGACCACTCCCCTATATCGATCCCTTTATTTGGGTCCCAACAATATTATTGTCAGGATATTCTACGTCCCTAAGCTGACCACCTCCCTAAATGGACCACTTAAACTTGGTGCCTGGTCGGTCGATTTAGAGAGGTTTTACTGTATATACATATATGTGATGCATAAGCTATTATGTGAGTATAAAAGCGCGGAAATGAATTATTATCTATTACCCCTTCTTACCTACACTACGTGATGTATCACGCATTATGCAAGTATAACGAGATAAGTAAGGGAATTATTATCATATTGTTATACACTGCTGTACCAGTGGCGCCACCTGTGGCCCTCCTCACCTCCACCAGAATTTGACCAGTGTCAGTCACATGGGAGGATCATTAGAGAGAGCCATAGGGAGGGAGAGAAAGTTTGTTCATGTGTTGTTGTTTTATGCCCTAGCAACATATATTGTCATATCAGGACGGGTTCCGACTTCCGACAGTGCACACTCATGACGACTTTATAGTGCTGCCCCATTGGGAAATCAGGCTGCTGGCACCATGACCCGATATCACATTCAGTCACATTATCCTGACATTGAGCTAACCAGTCCTTGCCCTATCCTATTAAAGTTGCATAGTCCGATGAAGCATCAAATTTTCAAAACCAAAACACTTACCTAGATTTGATTCTACATATTGATCTTAGATACTGGTACAGTCATTAAGCATTGGTTGTCACATAGATGGGCATGGGGAGTCAATTTAATAGAACCTGTTACTGCATAACCCTATGGTGTCAGAGTTTTCGCGTGCTTGCCAAAATTAATTTGGCATGTTGTCACTTCAAATATCTCCTAAGTTAGCCATTTAAACTAAAAGTTACTTCAACCTAAAGTAAAGTAGCTTATAATGATCAATTTAATGTATTTATCTCAGAGAATGACAGAAACTTAAAGCCATCGGACTATGCAACTTTATTGGCCAGGCTAGGAAGCGACAAGTATCAATTTTAAAATCATTGGTTTGACTCGACCGGGAACAAAACTCCCGCACACGAGGCCCGCGCGCTTTACCAATTAGGCCATCGCCCCCGGTAAAGGGAGAGAAAGAGAAGGAATGAGAGAGCCACACAGACAAAAGGAGAGGGGGAGAGGGGAGAGAGGGGAAAGAGTGGAGAGAGGGGAGAAGAAGAGAACTAGAGGAGAGAGAATGAGAGAGAGAGAGGTGTGCATCCATGCCTCCCCATATATCCCCAGCAGGCATATGGCCGACAGACCCGTCTCCAACTCTCCAAGTTGCAGCCCGGTGTTTACCCTCGTGTCAGGCATGCGCAGTCACTCACTCCTCCAGCACGCCGCCCTCCACACTGCAGCCTCCACACGGGCACTTCACACGCCCAGGGTCCGTTGTCAGCCGCACGCACCCAACTACTCCAGGTGGCCTCACAACAAACACCGCTTCTATCTCTGCCCCACCTTCCTTCTTCTCTCTCTCTGTCAGACCAGACAGGATGGCCAAATGAGTTGAGCGTCCGTCTCCTGGTTTGGTAGATCGGGGGATCCGAACGCATGGGTTCATGGGTGTGAACCCTGGTCGAGTCAAACCAATGACTTAAAAATTTATACGTGTCGCTTCCTAGCCAGGCCCTCGGCATTATTAGGTTAGGGCATGGACTCAGTGTCAGGATAATGTCACTGAATGGGATGTTCAGTCATGGTGCTGGTGGCCTGATTTCACAGTGGGGCAGCACTATCAAATCGGCATGAGTGCGCACTGTGACATTCGGTACCTGTCCTGATATGACTTTAGATGTTGCTAGGACGTAAAATAACAACAAACATCTCTCTGTCTCTCACTCTCTCTCTTTTTCTCTCTCCTTCTGTCTGTTTGTCATCCCATTTAGACCAGACGGGATGGCCAAATGAGTTAGAGCATCCGTCTCCCGTGTTGGTAGATCGTGGGTTCGAACCCTGTTTGAGTCAAACCAAGGACGTAAAAATTGATACTTGTTGCTTCCTAGCCTGGTGCTCGGCATTATTAGGATAGGGCAAGGAATGGTTGGCTCAGTGTCAGGATAATGTAACTGAGTGGGATATCAGGTCATGGTGCTGGCGGCCTGATCTTCCAGTGGGGCAGCACTATAAAGTTGTCATGAGTGCGCACTGTCCCAAGTCGGTACCCATCCTGATATGACCTTAGATGTTGCTAGGACGTAAAACAACAAACAAACATTATCCCATTTATGTCTCTGGTTTCTACCTCTCTCAGGTACGGGCGCGGTCGCTGAATCGATAGAGCGCAGTACTCCCGTGCGGGAGATCGGCAGATTAATTCCCGGTTGAGTCAAACCAATGACTGGTCTCCCAGTGGGGCAGCACTATAAAGTTACCATGAGTGTGCACTGTCACAAGTCGCTACCCATCCTGGTATGACCTTAAGTGTTGCTAGGATGTAAAATAATAACAAGAACTTTGTGTCACTAATACAGTATCCAGTTAGGGGTATGCACACATACCGGAACCACACCAAGATATGGAATGACAACAATGACGTACCTTTCCGTTTCATCCTAACAAGACTACATACATATATATGGAGAGTGCATTCCCCTGTACACCCCCACCCCACCCCTTCCCCCACCCGCCACCCCACACCCACCTTTCATGTCCCACACCCATCCCCACACTCATACGGACACGGACCGGACGGAATAGGCGAATCGGTAAGACCGCCAGGTGTGTACAAGTACGCGAGGTCGTGGGTTCGATCCCCTCGAATCAAAACAATGACTTGCAACATTGATATGTGTAGCCACCTACCTAGCCAGATGATCGGCATTATTAGGATAGGGCAAGGACTGGTTTCGTCCGTATCAGGATAAAGTGACTGAGTGGGATATCGGATCATGGTGCCAACGGGCAGATATCCCTCTGAGGCAGCACTATAAAGTCGCTTTGAGTGCGCACTGCCATAAGTCGGTAACCATCCTTAGATGTGCAAAGACGGAAAACCCCAATAAAGAAGCAAAGCCACCCCCAAATCCGCACCCCTACTCACTCTCTCACCCCCAACACCCATATTCACCCACTCTCAAATGACATGTATCATTATATGTGCCACCCCCCCCCCCACCTGCCCCAAAGAAAACAAACTTATGTTTGACATAAAATACCACAGTTCCATATAAATCCCCTTTTAGTCATTACAGACAAATAAAAATGGATCCATCAACTCCTCCTTTTTATAGGATTTACAGAAAAACAAATGTGGATGATTTTCAGTCAAAATATTACGCGCTTAATTTAATTTCCGTTGCGGCAGACGACAGCTTAGAAGTCAGAGCAGACGACATGGTGAAACCAGTGTCAACGAGGAATGAGGTAAGTAGGCTACTGCACGTGGCTGCATTAGGAACGGGGTAACTTAATCACACACGGCACGAAGAAAGATGTTTCCTACATGGCTTGGGGTGAGGTGGGGTGGGGGGGGGGGGGGGGGGGGGGGTGCGTAGTGCTTTTGAGGTGGGTTGTACGGTTTTCTTTCTTTCTTTATTGTTTTGTTGTTGGACTTAATGCACAGTACACATGCACAGAGATTACTACACATACATCTCAACAGTTGGCAATTTCTTATGTGTATGTTGGCATTTCAGACCCCATGAAAGTATGTGGTGAAAATATCAGAATGGACAGAGATATGTAACTGTGCACTCATGGTAGCTTTATAGTGCTGTACCATTGGATACCTGGCTGTGGGCACCATTAGCCCTATATTCCACTCTTACTGTGACAGTTTGCACTCATTGCGGCTTTATAGTGCTGTACCATTGGGAGACCCGGCCATAGACACCATTACGTCCATATTCCACTCACAAAGTGACAGTTTGCATTCATGACAGCTAGATAGTGCTGACCCACTAGAAAGCCTGGCCGCTGGCACCATCATACATATATTCCACTCAGCCACATTACTGTGATATTGAGCCAAGTACTCCTTCCCCTCTAGAAGCTAGGTTACTTTAGGTTGTAGTAACTTTTATTTCAAATAGGTAACTTTGGAAATATTTGAAGTGAAAACAGGCTACATTTACTTGGGCAACCACATACAAATGTCTAGGCTTCAGCAGTGAGAGGTTCTGTTAAATTGACTTGGCATTTGCTTCTAGGCTGTACGATATTGTTACTAAGTGCACCAATATCTACATTGGATCTGTAGAATCAAATCTAGATCAAATCTAGATATGTGCTTTTGTATCTAAAAATGAGACTAAGTAGCAAAAAGTATCAATTTTGTAAGTCATTGGCTCGAATCCAAAGGGAATCGAACTCCCACCCTTCCACACGGGAAGCCTACGCTCCAACGATTCGGCCACCGCGTTGAGTACATACATTATAAATATAAAGACTAGTGCTATGAATAATTAAACCTATAAATAATGTATCGAGGTATTTATTTACATTTCCAATGCATCCAATTTCATTCAACAACACTCTATCTTCGGGCAAGAAAGCAATAAGTAAACTTTCCCTAAATAGTCTTGCTTCAGGTTTCTCATTTGACTGAGGAGAACATCTTACTGTGAATCCGATTCCAACGAACAGATAGATCCCCATAAAGAAAATTCAGAGAACAAAATACATCAATATTCAATCAAACTTGCAGAGAACCTACTAATATTTTAACAAATAAACCCAGTAGAACACAATCAGTGCGTGATTTGCTAATTTAGTGATTCCGGTCGGTGATGTTTTAGTCGAACCGCCCGCAGTCACGTGAGCCACTCACTCAACTACTCAGTGGGTAACTCACCCCATGTCATACAACTAGCTCCAGGGTGTCCTGTCTCCGATGGGTGGTTGTTTTTTACGTGTATTCCAGGGTCTATGACCAGCTCGTTCACTAACCCCACCCCCACCCGCAGCCCCCCACCCCCACCCGCTCAATGCTGCCAACCTCATATGTACCCCCCCCCCCCCCCCCGCCCCCACCCAACACACGGCAGGCGGAGCAGGTTCGCTGGTTTCCTGATGAGTCACGCCGCTGGTTCCCGGGCTATCAGGCCTCAGTCCCTGTTTACAAAACACTAACTCGGTTCCATGGCGTTCTTAACCTGCTCCCATGTCCTGATTATGACCTTAGATGTTGCCAGAACGTAAAACTCCAACAACTAACCAAATCCTAACCCGCTACACCCTTCGTTACTTTGCTGGGGTTTTGCGTCCGTGGAACTTGTAGGATAGGGCAATGACCGGTGTGTCCGTATAAGAATAATGCGACTGAGACGAATATCAGGCTATGGATCCCGCAGCCTGGTATCTCAGTAGGCAGCACTATAACGTCATCATGACTGTTCACTCTCACAAGGTGGTAGCCATCCTTATATGATCTTAGATGTTACCAGGGTGTAAAGCGCCCCCAAAACAACTATTTGTGAGTATATATAAATATATACATATATATATGTGCATATATGTACAGTAAAACCTCTCTAACCGACCAGCTCCACAGATCGCCCACTCCCCTCTATCGATCGCTTTATTTGGGTCCCAAAGGATCGCCCATAGAAAATCATTGTAACGATAAAGAAAACTCCCTAAACTGACCACCTCCCTAAATGGACCATTTAAAATAAAGTCGGTCCCATGATCAGTCGATTTAGAAAGGCTTTACTGTATATACACACATATATTTATATATATATATATAAGGATTATTGTATTATATTGCTAAGATTAGCTATTATTAAATACATTTTGCTGATGCAATTTGATGTTACGACCTAATTGCGCATTAACCATCCATATACAGTGATATACAGTATAACCCTGTTAAACCAAACTTGAAGGGACCCTAGAAATTTGTTTGGATCAACCGATCATTGGTTTAACCAAGCTTTGGCTTTGACTTTGACTTGGCTTTGGCAAAAATGTGGGTGCATTATGAATGTAATATACAATGTATGTGGGTACTTAGATTATTGTTTTTTTTATGTATATACAGCATAACCCTGTTAAACCAAGCTCAGTTAAACCAAATGATTGGTTAATCCAAACATTTTTCGGCAGCCCGGCAAAATACTACCATTTATCATATAAGAAAGTTGGTGGGGTCTCAGATGACCTTATAACCACATGAAAGTTTGGTTTAACCATACCGGATGTGGTCTGTGGTCCGAAAATTGTGTTTGGATTAACCAATAATTTAGATTAACCGACTTTGGCTTAATCAACTTTTTTATATGATAAATGGTAGTATTTTGCTGGGCCGCCGAAAAAAGTTAGGATTAACCAATCGTTTGGTTTAATCGAGCTTGGTTTAACGGGGTTATACTCTGTAGTACTATTAGTAATAGTAGGATTAATTTATAGACCTTGCTAAGGCAGATCAATGTCAGCTACATATATCCTGTTGTACACTGTGTAACCGGTTATGTTTACCACCCGATCTGTTGCACCTGGCAATGAGCACCTTGGTCACCATCTCACATGCTGCCGATACACCAAACACGGCTAGAGAGGAGATCAGCGCACCCAATCACACAGCCTCATTCAGACAGAATTTTTACTTTAAATATACAGAGGAGCCTTTCGGGGTCCATCCATTTCGGGGTCCATCCATTTCGGGGTCCATCTATGGTTTGCTTAAACCAATCAATTGACTTGAACCAAATCAATTGACTATCTATTCTGCAACAATATAAATCTTATGATTCATGATATAGCTACAATCTATCAGTAGGTACCGGCAGCGAAATTAAAAAATATGCACAGGGTACAATATTGTTATTCCTTCCTGTAGACGTTGAATTTACAAACCCAAATCCAAAAAGAGTTAGGCTATATATATTATTGTTTTTGAGATAATCAATTTAAAAGAATTAATATACAAAAATGTATTAATTTCCAATTAAAAGTGGAACTTTGACTGAGTATAATAAAAAGTGGAACCATGTCAGGTGTTTTCTGCTACCCAATTTCCATTGTACATATATAAAGGAATTTAAACTGCCAATTGCTAAATCAGTTCGTCATGCAGATTTTTAATAAGGCGATGTCAAAAAGTGCAATTCGTAACAAAAAGATCTTTCTCATTTGGCCAAATAGCCATTTTCTTGAAAAACTGAAACAATACTGAATGAATGCAAAATAGTTCACATATTCATACCAGTATAATAGTCTATTTTTGTCCAGACCTCTATCTGCAGAGAATCTAAAGATATTTGCATCCAAAAATGTGAAAAAGTGTAATTGTTTGCATGTAAACAGCATCTGTAAGTGAAATTTTTTCAATTTTTCTATCTTTGAAAGCTAATTGCAGCTAAACAACGTCTTGAATCTTCCTAATTTTTGGTACAGTATTACAGTAACGATTCCCTGAGACTAATCGATATTATGTATATCAATATTATATCCAAAAATATGGAAAATATTGAATTTTGATTGAACATATAAAGATAAATTGTCAGAAAACCAAATATATTAATTTGATAAATCAGACAAATAAATAGTGACTTGGACGTGTCTGATAATTCACCTGTAGGGTAATAGAAATTCTGCGCGTTGATACCTCACCATATTAAACCCGTGTAAGTACATAATACTTACACGAATTGCCGCCAAAATTGCCACAAAATTCGAGAAGGCAAATGTCCAATCAGAATGGACGTGCTGGGGTGTCCGGTTTGAGTTCGATGCTGAGTTGATGGCTATAGGGGCTACAAAATGACCAAGACAACTTTATCTATTAGCAGTTACTGCAGTGAAATCTCCCTAACCGACCACCCCCACAGATCGACCATTCCTCTATATCGATCGCTTCATTTGGGTCCTAACACTACCATTGTAACCATATTCGTACTCCCTAAACCGACCACCTCCCTAAATGGAGCAGTTATTGCAGTAAAACCTCCCTAACCGACCACCCCCACAGATCGACCACTCCTCTATATCGATCGCTTCATTTGGGTCCCAACACTCCCATTGGAACCATATTCTTACTCCCTAAACGGACCACCTCCCTAAATGGACCGCTTAAAGTCGGTCCCAAGGTCGGTCGATATAGAGAAGTTTTACTTTATA
Source organism: Branchipolynoe longqiensis (assembly GCA_030323885.1). Classification (NCBI taxonomy): domain Eukaryota; kingdom Metazoa; phylum Annelida; class Polychaeta; order Phyllodocida; family Polynoidae; genus Branchipolynoe; species Branchipolynoe longqiensis. The sequence goes on along the minus strand of JASIRB010000040.1, from coordinate 1,128,194 downwards.
AGCAAAAGCGACCACCTCCCTAAACGTAGCAGTTACTGCAGTACAACCTCCCTAACCGACCACCTCCACAAATTGACAACTCCTCTATATCGATCGCTTTATTTGGGTCCTAACACTACCATTGGAACCATATTCTTACTCCCTAAACCGACCACCTCCATAAATGGAGCAGTTACTGCAGCAAAACCTCCCTAACACACCACCCCCACAGATCGACCACTCCTCTATATCGATCGCTTCATTTGGGTCCCAACACTACCATTGGAACCATATTCTTACTCCCTAAACGGACCACCTCCCTAAATGGACCGCTTAAAGTCGGTCCCAAGGTCGGTCGATATAGAGAGGTTTTACTTTATAAGCAGAACCGACCACCTCCCTAAACGTAGCAGTTATTGCAGTAAAACCTCCCTAACCGACCACCCCCACAGATCGACCACTCCTCTATATCGATCGCTTCATTTGGGTCCCAACACTACCATTGGAACCATATTCTTATTCCCTAAACGGACCACCTCCCTAAATGGACCGCTTAAAGTCGGTCCCAAGGTCGGTCGATATAGAGAGGTTTTACTTTATAAGCAAAACCGACCACCTCCGCAAACGTAGCAGTTACTGCAGTACAACCTCCCTAACCGACCACCTCCACAAATCGACAACTCCTCTATATCGATCGCTTTATTTGGGTCCTAAGACTACCATTTGAACCATATTCTTACTCCCTAAACCGACCACCTCCATAAATGGAGCAGTTACTGCAGTAAAACCTCCCTAACCGACCACCCCCACAGATCGACCACTCCTCTATATCGATCGCTTCATTTGGGTCCCAACACTACCATTGGAACCATATTCTTACTCCCTAAACGGACCACCTCCCTAAATGGACCGCTTAAAGTCGGTCCCAAGGTCAGTCGATATAGAGAGGTTTTACTTTATAAGCAGAACAGAACTTAGAATTTCTCATCCGATTACTGCAGTCTAACAATGTTGGTTCTTGATAGTCAGTGCCATGAACAGGTACGTGGCCACCTGGGGAAATATAGTGTTGCATACATCGTAACACCGGCTTATTATAACCAAACACATTAATAGTAGCACTAGAAAGCCCCGCCCTGATATGACCCTAGTTGTTGCCAGGATGTAAAACCCCAACAACCTACACCAGCAATAGGAAGTAACCGACTGCCTGAGCCGCTCTTGCTGGATGATCCCTTCTTCGCGACGGGAGACAATGCGTTTAGTTCCGGCCGCCCACACCAGGTGGCAGGCGGGTGCGGTGGGCAATGGCGACGGCAGCAGCAGGGCAGACCGGAAGTGGCTGAGAATGGACGCTGCAGCGAGTGACCGGGAACCCGGTTTAATGCACGCATTAAGGATCTGGTCACGTGGGTTACCATGTAGTACTTATATGAATATTATATGTATCTTAAAGCTGCATAGTCTGATGAAATATCAAATTTTCAAAACAAAACCAATTATCTAGATTTTATTTTAAATATCTAACTTAGATACTGATGCACTTATCAAGCATTTGTTTCTGCATAGAAGGCAATACTGAGTCAATTTAACAGAACCTGTTACTGCAGAAGTCTATGTTGTCAGAGTTTTGGCAAGTTTGCCAAAACTAATTTTCCATGTTTGCACTCAAAATATCTCAAAAGGTTACGATTTAAAATGAAAGTAACTAAAACTAATGTAAAGTAGATATTAGTGATCGATCTAATATATTTATCTCAGAAAAAAACACGAATTCAAAACCATCGGACTATGCAACTTTAATGAAAGATCACACGTGGAATCTGCTATTGGAGGTGGAACTAGGGAAGGTCAAAATTGGTCAGCCCAGCACCATTATATTCTCAACCTCATGGCTTAATATTATTGGTAGTTATGTGACGTCACACATGAAAGTGCAGGGTGGGCTTCTACAGGGATAGATCAATTAGGCATACGCAAAAAACCTTCACATTTATATTAAGTGACTTAAACATATTTACTGATCACTCACTACCTTGCCCGGTGGTTGGAATTACTCAGACTCAGAGAGGGCAAGGAACAGTGAACTGAGGAAGACCCACCTATCTATGATTAGAAATTTCCCCCCGCTTAATCAACTAAACCCATATATGTATATATATATATTTTACCTCGGTACTTAGCCTCAGGCAACTCGTAGCCGAGGGATATATATATATATATATGGGATATATAATTTATTAATATGAGTATAAAGGGGCGGAGCTATATTCCTATATCCTGCAGGATCCTAGGATTTAATGCTGCCTTTATTATTAACCCACAATATATTATTGTTATATTCGCTGCGGGCTGGTTCCTGCTGCGCTATCCTGGTGCCCCACCATGTTGTCACATGCCAGTCAGACCTTGTCAGGGTCACATCGGCGCCAGTTAAAAGTGCTGTCCTATATATATATATATTCATATATGAAGAGTTCATGAACAAAACCACATAAATGCAAATCCAAAAATGGACACATTGGAATCAAACCATCAAAGACTTTTTAAAATATATTTTTATTCCTTCTCTTTTGTTCACTGCTCCATAACCATGTGATCATAGCACAAGTGAAATTAATGAGAATTAACATTATTTTCAGGTACAAATCTTTTATTTAAACTACATTTTTGGATTGGCGTTTACATGGTTTTGCGCCTGAACTCTTCATATATATATATATGTCTTTCATTCAATATTTAATTTTCTTAGATATAAAATATACCACTGCTCCGCCTGGATTGTTCCGCTGGTTCCCTGTGTAGAGGACATCGGGGTAGATTCTCAGCCGAGGCAAACGAATGATTTCGAGTATTTATATTTATCGCTACCATGCCTGGTTGTACATGTCATCCATCACCCGCATATGGCAAATACGGGATAATGCGACTGAATGGGATATCGGGGTCATGGTGCCGGCGGCTCGGTATCCCAGTAGGACAGCACTATAATAAAAAGTCACAATCAGTGTACGCTGTCACAAGTTGAAAGCCGAAATGATGTGATTTTAAAATATTGCTTGGATGCAAAACAAACCACAGAAACAGTAATTCAACTCGACATGCGCACCGTGCGCGCCGTGCGCATCTTGCGCATGCGCAGCGCCGGGTTCGGCCAGATGAAATAAATGAAAATGTTCCCCGGTCGGCGAAGCTTTAGTGAACAAATACGATTTCAGAGGCGGGCTAATTAAAGGACATCTTCACAATACGACAGTGTCAAAAACACACCAAGAGGCAGAGGGTGTGATTTAAAGAAAATGGAAGAAAGGGGGCGGGGAGGAGGGGGAGAAAAGAAGACAGAAAGAAGAAGTAGTAGGCGCTAAATAGTGTGGATTTAGATGTTCACACCTGGCAGGCTGTTTGTAGAAGGCGCGCGGATCACCTTGGAGAGCCGGGGTTGTCGTCTGCTAACTTCAAAGTAAACAGACGACTTTCTTTTGGGTTCAAATCGTCTCGAAGACATATTTTTTTGGCGCGTTTCCCCCCGCCATCTCTCTCATTTGCTTTGTGTGTGTGTTTTTTGTTATCCCCCGCTCGCTGTCGCCGCTGCGTTCCTCTCGCCTCGTTCTGATCAAACGGGGTGCCGACGAAGTGGCCTGCGTCCGTGATCCGCCCTGGTGGCGGCGAACTGAACTAACCCTCCGTGAACTCCAGGGTGGTGTGGGGTAGGGAGGATGCGTGGGTGTGGGTAGTGTGTATGGGTGTGCGCGTGCCACTGGGTGGGTGGGGGGTTATGTGGGCGTGTGCGCGTGTATCTGTGTGAATATGCGCGTGTGTGCGCGCGCATGTGTACGCGCACGTGTGTAAACGCGCGCGTGTCTTGACGCGCGCGTGTCTTGACGCGCATGTGTGCGTTTGTACCCGCGTGCGCCTGTTGTGTGCATGCGTGCTTGCATGTGTTGGAACAGAAACATAGCATGTTCATTAATGTGTTCATGAATGGAATTATCTTTTTTGTTAAACAGTTCCATGGATATTGCGCGATTAACCGAAAAAAAGAAGATCGGAATTACCTTTTCTTCTAATAATATGATTCTAAACTTAATGTCGACGTTAGTCTTATGTTGTTCAGCGCCTTGTTGAATCCTGTATGAACGTTGTTGACATGTGTCATATTAATTAATTAATTAAGTACAAATAATATGTGGCGAAATGTACTGAACTCCGTCAGTGAAATGTCCCATACACAGGTAGACATGGATAGACTGATTGCATCACAGAGCCTAGTGAGACAAAAGGTTAGGATGCTCATCTCGGAATGGCAGTAACGTAGGTTCTAAACCTGCCATATGCGTACTGTTCCCTTACTATGTCCCCCCACGACATATGCACATTTAGCACTACCATGCTACCATATATATATGTATGTATATAATTATATATATATATATATATATATATATAAATGTTGACATATATCAACATTATTAGCACACTGATTAGTTAAATTAGTTTCTAAGTGCACATATTTTTTTATCTTTCGACCTATGTCTCCCTCCCTCTCTCTCTCTCTCTCTCTCTCGCTTTCTCGTACACAGGTATATACATACACACATACGCATCTCGTACACACGTATATACATACACACATACGCACATATAGCGTCCGTCTCCCGTGCTGGTAGATCGTGGGGTCGTGGGTTCGAGTCCCGGTCGAGTCAAACCAATGACTTTAAAATTGATACTTGTCGCTTCCTAGCTAGGCGCTCGGCATTATTAGGATAGGGCAAGGACTGGTGTGCTCAGTGTCAGGATAATGTGACTGAGTGGGATACCAGGTCATGGTGCCGGCGGCCTGGTTTCCCAGTGGGACAGCACTATAAAGTTGCCATGAGTGTGCACTGTCACAAGTCGGTTCTCGTCCTGATATGACCTTAGATGTTGCTAGGATGTAAAACAACAACAAACAAACGCACATATAGACACATACACCCACCCAAACACATATACCCTACACACATACGCACATACGCACATACACACAGTCACACACAGCAATATACCCACATCCACACACACCAACACACCGACACAGTGAGCCATACTTAACATCTGCAAGTTTCACGGCTGGGACAATGCCTTTTAATTCTGCCGACACTATTCGGCTTCTTGTGTCCTCTAGTAATAAATGGCGGCGTGGTGGGCTGAGACAAAATGCTGGCGCGCCGCCATTGTGTCGGGCGCCGCCGCTAGGTGCCGCTCAACGGGCGATAATTAGTGCACGCCCCGTCTACTGTCTCAGCTCCGGCAAGACGGCGCGTCAACCCCCGTAGGTAGGGCCGGCAGGGGGCGCTGCGCCTACCCCATTGTTATTAATAATAATAATAATAATAATAATAATAATGGTGGTGATGATGATAACGGTACTAGCTGTGCTTGTGTTGATTACTATTACAGCAAGTAGTAACATGTAATGGTGACAACACGGCTTTTACAATCAGTTCAAATATATAATGCCAGCGCTATATTAGAATTAGTAAAGACCGGTGTTGAATGATATTACATATATTATATATACTACACATATTTCATACATTACTTATATTACATGACGAGACGGGATGGCCGATTGAGTTAGAGCGTCCGTCTCCCGTGTTGGTAGATCGTGGGTTCAATCCCTGGTCGAGTCAAACCAATGACTTACAAATTAATACTTGTCACTTCCTAGCCAGGCACTCGGCATAATTAGGATAGGGCAAGGCCTGGTTCGTTCAGTGTCTGGATAATGTGACTGAGTGGGATATCAGGTCATGGTGCCGGTGGCCTAATCTTCCAGTGGGGCAGCACTATACAGTTGCCATGAGTGCGCCCTGTCACAAGTCAGTACCCGTCCTGATATGACTTTAGATATTGCTAGGACGTAAAACAACAATGAACAAACAAAACACATATTACATATATTATATATATATATATATTATATAACATAACAATCAGAACAATCAGGTAAGGACAGTATTACAATCACTGCAACCAGGTAATGATGGTACTCCATCAATACAAGTCAACGTGTGCAATCAATTGAAGCAGTTATTTACAATATCGGTTCTAGTACAATTTAGGTTGGAGTGTATTGGGGATGTACAGCACACACACACACTGCTGACAGCACAATTGCTCTTGCCCTCATGAACATGTTCACTCTTCCGCACTTGCTTCACTTTAGTGCACATGCACTCCTTTAACACTTGGGTGTGTATATTCTGTATATTCTGTTCAGTTGAATGACCCTAATGAAATAAGGTCATGAGAATGACACAATATGAATTCAGGATAGCATTTGTACATAGCGAATAGCAAAGTAACGTAGTAACTATACAATATAGAAAAACACACCAAAAAAAGTGTATTTCTATACATGGAGGCGCTGTAATAATTCTCCTGAGACAAATCGCTTCGTGGACATGCGTCGATAACTTCTGTTCTGAAGATAAAGTTCCCATGCTCTCCCCATAATATTAAATAAATAATTTAGAAAAAATCCCACACAAAACAAACACGACTGGTACGAGCACATCTTTCTAGGAAGATAAGTGTCATCCAAAAACCAGTAACCAGCAGAAAGTAGCCAGACACTAGCAATCAGAAGCATGTAACCAGAAACCAACAACCAGTAACCAGCAGAAAGTAGCCCGACACTAACAATCAGAACCTTGTAACCAGAAACCAACAACCAGTAACCAGCTACCACTAACCAGCTGCCAATGAATAGTAACCAGGTTCCAGTAGCCAGTAACCAGCTGTCAGTAATCATCCACCAACACCTAATAACAGCCGCCGGTAACCAATAACCAGCTCTCAGTGATCAGCCCCCAACAACTAGTAACCAACTGCCAGTAACCAGCTTTCAGTAATGAGTAACCAGTAATCACTCCCAAAGCAATAATAACCAGGAGCCTTAACCAACAGCCAACATCCAGTAACTAGCCATCCATTAACCAGATGCCAACAAGTAACCAGTTGCTAGTAACCAGCAGTGTACCAGTCGCCAGTAACTAGTCTCCAAGGGCCAAAAGCAAGTAGCCAATAACCAACTGCTAGTAACCAAAAACCAGCCACGAGTAACCAGCTGTAAGTGTAAGTAACTCGTAGCGAACAACCAAAAACCAGAGAGCCATGCCCAGAAGCAAGTAGTTGGTAACCAACTGCCAGTAACCAATGGCCAGTCAGCAGCAGGCAGTAACCACCAACCAGTAACCACCAACCAGTAACCACCAACAGTCAGTAACCACTAACCAATACCCACCAACCAGTAACCACCAACCAGTAACCACCAACCAGTAACCACTAACCAGAAAGCACTGACCAGTAACCACCAATCAGTAACCACCAACCAGTAACCACCAACCAGTAACCACCGACCAGTAGCCACTGACCAGGACCCACTGACCAGTAACCACTGACCAGTAACCACCAACCACTAACCACCAACCAGTAACCACTGACCAGTAACCTCCAACCAGTAACCAGTAACCACCAACAGGCAGTAACCACTAACCACTAACCACCAACCAGTAACCAACAACCAAAAAGCACTGACCAGTAACCACCAATCAGTAACCCCAACCAGTAACCAAAAAGCACTGACCAGTAACCACCAATCAGTCACCCCAACCAGTAACCACCGACCAGTAACCACTGACCAGTAACCACCAACCAGTAACCACTGACCAGTAACCACCAACCACCAACCAGTAACCACCGACCAGTAACCACCAACCAGTAACCACTGACCAGTAACCACCAACCACCAACCAATAACCACTGACCAGTAACCACCGACCAGTAACCACTGACCAGTAACCACCAACCACTAACCACCAACCAGTAACCACTGACCAGTAACCTCCAACCAGTAACCAGTAACCACCAACCAGTAACCACCAACCAGTCGTCTGCCGCACTTGCACTGCGCGCGGATCCAAGAAATGCCAGCTCGCCGCGCCTGCTGTTAGTGTTAGTTCCCGCGGCCGCACACAGGTGGCGTACCAGTCAATAGGCCCGCGTGGTGGCGCCACGGCGCAGCCCCGCCTTATCAGACGGGCCGGGACGACTTCTTCTGGCGCTTATCTGCAATCCCGGCGGGGAGATCATCCTATCTGAGACCCCCCACACCCCGCCCCATCCTCACACCGCCAAATCCACCGCCCCAAGCTGGAAATCCCAGGCGCAGCTTCTGATATTGCCATGGTGACGACAGGGCCCCCCAGTCACTAACAATACCACCTCAATGCTCCCGTCCTGATATTATGACCTTATATCTTGCTAAGACGTAAAACAACAACAAACAAACAAACCAACCAGCCATCACTGCTCACATTGGGCTGACAATGGCTACCTAGCTATCAGCGGCTTGACTTGTTGCTATACATTTTTCCGAAATGTACCTTAAGCAGCTGTCACACCTCGCCGGATTGAGCTGCGGACAGAATTGTCTAGCCCGGTGGTGAGAAGATTCAAAATGTATTAAAATGCGCGATATTGAGTGAATGGCCACTGGACGAATGGACATGTAACGGACATGAAAAGGACATGAAATGGACATGAACGGATAGCCAACGAATGAAACGAACTCAAACCGGAAAGAACCGTAGATGTCAATCCGGCGGCATCCATTCCTAGTTTTGTGCATGTTCAAAACTTGTACGGCCACAAAACGGCCTTTGTTCAGTTTCTGTCCATTTCCCCCAATCCACTGAGGTGTGACAGGGCCTTTAGATCGAGATAATATTGGGTAAATAAACCACAAACTGATGACAATCTTGCCTAGCTTTTAACACTCGTGCAAGCAACCATCGTGCATCTTATTTGTTGTACATAAAATACCTAAAATATTCAAGTAATTCATAACTAGGCAATATTGGCCACCTAGATACCGACGGATTGACATGTTGCTATACAATTACCGAAACTCACCTTATGGTGCAGTCACACTACGACGCTTCTCGCCGGCGACACAGCAACGTGTAGTGATTTTGGGCGATAATAAGTGAAACGTCTGGACGCGCTGGTTATGAGCGCGTCGGTACACGTCGGTACACTATCTTTGACGTTGATGGTCGGCGGACAACGTCGGAGCGCGTTGCCGGTCGCCCAAGGTTTTAAGCGTGTCCAAAAAAAAAACAACGACCGGCAGCGCGCGCAAATATATGGGTAAGGATGTTAGGCGCGCATCGCGATGCGTTGGACGCGCCGGAATAACGTTATGGGAACGCTAGGAAGACGGCACGCGCACGGGAGGGTCGTTGCTCACACGTTGCGGCAAACTGGGGCGTTTTTGTTTTACGCCCTAGCAACATTTAAGGTTAGATGAAGACGTCGTGCCAAACTTTTTTTTTTTTCCCCCCCAATGCGTCGACACACGTTGGCCACGCGAGCATAATGCACCGCGCTGACGCCGATCTTTTTCCCCAAACCGCCGAAAAGTTGGACGTTTCTCGACGCGCAAGATTTTATTTTCAACGCTGACGGGTCGCCGGGAGAAGCATCGTAGTGTGACTGCACCATTAGATCGAGATACTATCGGGTGAATAAACAACAGACTGACAATATTGCCTTAGTTTCTACCACTGATATAAGCAACGAGCGTGCATTAAAATTGTGTGTCCATAAAGGCCCTGTCACACCTAACCGGATTGGGGGAAACGGACAGAAACCGAACAAAGTCCGTTTTATGTCCGTACAAGTTTTGAACATGCACAAAACTAGGAACGGATGCCTCCGGACTGATGTCTATGGCTCTTGTCCAGTTTGAGTTTGTTTTGTCCATTGGCTATCCGTTCATATCCGTTTCATGTCCATTTCATGTCGGTTTCATGTCGGTTTCATGGCCGTTCGTCCAGCGGCCATTGACTTGATAGCGCAACATTTTGACACATTTTAATACATTTTGATACTTATCACCACTGGACTAGACTCACCGTTGCTCAAATCGGTGAGGTGTGACAGCCGCTTAAAATACATAAAATACTCAAATAATGCATAGATGTAGCCATCACTGACAATTCTTGTCAACTCTGAACTCGTCCCTCTATCTAGACCTAATTTACATGATCTTGCCGAACTGATTGATGAAGCTCATGCTATTTATTTCCCGATGTCGTATGAAATGTTATTGCATGAGATCTTATCGTACGAGATTTTATCGTATGAGATCTTATCGCATGATTTCTTCCAAATAAGGAAGAGATTTTCCATACATATCTTCGTCCTTTCTACTGTGAATAAATTTGCGCGTGCATACCACAATGCTGGGTATAGCCTTTGTATACCCATTTTCAAGTGTAAGCAGTGTAGCACAGGAGTACCAAACTGCCTTGCATATTTAATGAGTGCGCCAGTATATAAGTTGAATCAAATCCAGGTAAATGCATTGGTTTAGAAAATTGATGATTTTACCGGATTGGGCAATTGTAAACAGTAAAACCTCTCTAAACCAATCGATCATGGGACCGAGTTTAAGAGGTCCATTTAGGGAGGTGGTCGGTTTAGAGAGTTAGAATATCCTTACGATGGTATTGTTCGGACCCAAATGAAGCGATCGATATAGGGGAGTGGTCGATCTGTGGAGGGTTCAGTATAGAATGGTTTTACTGTATATGCAGGTATGTGACCCAGTTAAAGCTGCTTAGTCCGTTTTCAAAACCAAAACAGTTATCTAGATTGTATTCTACCTATACAACTTAGATAGTGGTGCATTTATTAAGCATTTGTTATTACAGAGAAAGGAATACTGAACCAATTTAATGGGACCTGTTAATGTTATTGCAGAGCCTATGGTGTCCGAATATTGATGTCCTTGCCAAAACTAATGTGACATTTTTACCATTCACACTTATCCAAATGCATCCAATTAAATTAAAAGTTACTTCAAACTAAAGTAAGGTAGATTATACCAAGCAATTTAATAAATGTATCGCAGAAAAAATGACAGAAATTCAGAACTATCAAACTATCCAACATATCATATTTGTATATGTTATAGTCCACTGAACACACTTCACTGGGAAGTGCTGGTGTGAACATTCTGCTTGTACCCGGCTATGCCCACTTAACACACGCACTGTCAGTAAGGTGCTGGTGTGAACATTCTGCTTGTACCCGGCTACACCCCACTTAACACACACTGTCAGTAAGGTGCTGGTGTGAACATTCTGCTTGTACCTGGCTACACCACACTTAACACACACTGTCAGTAATGTGCTGGTGTGAACATTCTGCTTGTACCCGGATATGCCCACTTAACACACACACTGTCAGAAAGGTGCTGGTGTGAACATTCTGATTGTACCAGGCTACACCCCACTTAACACACACTGTCAGTAAGGTGCTGGTGTGAACATTCTGCTTGTACCTGGCTATGCCCCACTTAACACATACACTGGCAGTAAGGTGCTGGTGTGAACATTCTGCTTGTACCTGGCTACGCCCACTTAACACACACACTGTTAGTAAGGTGCTGGTGTGAACATTCTGATTGTACCTGGCTATGCCCCACTTAACACACACACACTGTCAGTAAGGTGCTGGTGTGAACATTCTGATTGTACCCGGGTATGCCCACTTAACACACACACTGTCAGTAAGGTGCTGGTGTGAACATTCTGCTTGTACCCGGCTACATCCCACTTAACACACACTGTCAGTAAGGTGCTGGTGTGAACATTCTGCTTGTACCCGGCTATGCCCACTTAACACACACTGTCAGTAAGGTGCTGGTGTGAACATTCTGATTGTATCCGGGTATGCCCACTTAACACAAACACTGTCAGTAAGGTGCTGTTGTGAACATTCTGCTTGTACCTGGCTACACCCCACTTAACACACCCTGTCAGTAAGGTGCTGGTGTGAACATTCTGCTTGTACCACGGCCGTCCACACCCCACTTAAACACACCCATTTGTAAGGTGCTGGTGTGAACATTCTGCTTGTACCTGGCTACGCCCCACTTAAGACACACACTGTCAGTAAGGTGCTGGTGTGAACATTCTGCTTGTACCCGGATACGCCCACTTATCACACACACTGTCAGTAAGGTGCTGGTGTGGACATTCTGCTTGTACCCGGCTATGCCCCACTTAACGCACACTGTCAGTAAGGTACTGGTGTGAACATTCTACTTGTACCCGGCTATGCCCCGCTTAACACACACTGTCAGTAAGGTGCTGGTGTGAACATTCTGCTTGTACCTGGCTACGCCCCACTTAACACACTCACTGTCAGTAAGGTGCTGGTGTGAACATTCTGATTGTACCCGGCTATGCCCCACTTAACACACACACTGTCAGTAAGGTGCTGGTGTGAACATTCTGCTTGTACCCGGCTATGCCCACTTAACACACACACTGTCAGTAAGGTGCTGGTGTGAACATTCTGCTTGTACCCGGACATGCTCCACTTAAGACATATTACTGTGAGTAAGGTGCTGATGTGGAAATTCTGCTTGTCCCGGGCTATGCCCCACTTTACACACACTAATGTGAGTAAGGTGCTGGTGTGGACATGTTCCGCTTGTACCGGGCTGTGCCCCATTTAAACCACACTAATGTGAGTAAGGTGCTGGTGTGGACATGTTCTGCTTGTACCAGGATATGCCGCACTTAAACCACACTAATATGAGTAAGGTGTTTGTGGGGACATAATTCGCTTGTACCGGGTTACGCCCCACTTAACACACACTAATGTGAGTAAGGTGCTGGTGTGGACATATTCCGCTTGTATCGGGATATGCCCCATTCAAACCACACTAATATGAGTAAGGTGCTGGTGTGGACATAACCGCTTGTACTAGGTTAAACCCCACTTAACACACTACTGTGAGTAAGGTGTGGTGAGGACATATTTTGCTTGTACCGGGTTACACCCCACTTAACACACTAATGTGAGTAAGGTGCTGGTGTGGACATAATCTGCTTGTACCAGGTTATGCCCCATTTAACACACACTAATGAGAGTAAGGTGCTGGTCCGGACATATTCCGCTTGTACCAGGTTATGCCTCACTTAACATATGCTACCACGAGTAAGGTGCTGGTATGGACATATTCTGCTTATACCCGGCTTCACTCCACTTAACACACACACTGTCAGTAAGGTGCTGGTGTGGACATATTCTGCTTATACGCGGCTATGCTCCATTTAACACACACACTGTCAGTAAAGTGCTGGTGTGGACATATTCTGCTTATACCCAGCTACGCTCCATTTAACACACACTGTCAGTAAGGTGCTGGTGCAGACATATTCTGCTTATACCTGGCTACACTCCACTTAACACACAGACTGTCAGTAAGGTGCTGGTGTGAACATATTCTGTTTGTACCCGGCTGCGCTCCACTTAACACACAGTCAGTAAGGTGCTGGTGTGAACATATTCTGATTATACCCGGCCACACTCCACTTAACACACATACTGTCAGTAAGGTGCTGGTGTGGACATGTTCGGTTTGTACCCGTCTACACTCCACTTAACACACACACTGTCAGTAAGGTGCTGGTGTGGACATATTCTGTTTGCACCCGGTTACACCCTACTTAACACAGGTTACAGTGAGTAAACTGCTGGTGTGGACATAATCCGTTTGTACCGGGCTATGCCCCACTTAACACACAAACTGTCAGTAAGGTGCTGGTGTGGACATATTCCGTTTGTACCGGGCTATGCCCCACTTAACAGGGCCACAGGTGTGGTCATGATCCTACTTGTACCATTTGCTTGTTTTATAAGAGAAAACATGTAACGCACAACGATTGTTTGAGTTGCCCCGAGTATACATCTTCTACTCGGTGCTGCTTCCCATTTTTGAATGAACCGCAGTGACTGGTGCTGTACATAATACAGCAGGAGCCACTCCCTTAATTCTACAGGATCGGTGCTGTGATTAATACAGCACTGACCAAACTTAGATTGTTTAGAATGTAAATTCCAATAGTAAGATGGCCGGAAGACCAGTGCTTCGGTGCTGACAAATGTCATATTCAGCTGAATAAATACTTTACCCCCAAAAAAAAATTGTACCAGCGATACACAACGACTATTTGAGGCATACCTCATACCGACCACGCTATTCAGAGTAGACCACATGGTGTCCATGCGACTTCCGGTAGAGCCTGGAGAATCCAGATTATTCAGAATAATTAATATCCACACACACATTTAATAAATAAATAAAGATAACGACCTGCATAGTTAACTACCCTACTTCACTTGGGAGTTCTCCCATCGTACATAACAGTACACAAACTCAGTGTTTTATAAAGTTACTCTCTGCCATGGAACTAATGTTGGAGGAAAAAAAAGAAGAAAAATCCCTTCCCAAATTCGCCCAGGGAATCCCTCCGCCCCTTGAGCCGGCAGCCAAATCCAACCCCGCCCTAATCCGAGGTGTAATCCCGCTAAGTCAGCGATAATACCGCCAGAACTGGGGGAGCGGGGGGGGGGTTGAAGGGGGGGGGGTGAGAAGGAGGTGGGGGTGATGGACAGGGAGAGGCTCCACCCACCCACTCCCCCTCCACACACACACACACACAGCACCGCCCCCCCCCATCTGGCGCGCTCAACCCCCTCACCAGGACTAGGACCTTCACAGCCAAATGGAACAAGGACCTTCACTAGGACCTTCACAGCCAAATGGAACAAGATGGAAGCCAACGTTAAACATTTCTGTTTCAGCGTGCAGTTGGTGACGTGAGTCGGTTGATTAGGTTTCCATATACAAATGGCGGACTGGTGGGTGTATCGGAGTGTGGGAGAGAGTCGGGGTGAGGTAGTGTGTGGGTGAGGGAGTGAGTCCGGTGAGGGTGTGGGTGGGTGAGAGAGTGGGTGGGTGAAGGGAGGGGAGCGAGGGGTGGGTGAGGGAGGGGGTAGTAGCATGAGTGAGCGGGGTAGGGGTAGGGGGATGGGAGGGTGTTGGTGAGGGAGTGTGTGGGACTGTGGTTGATGGAGCGGGTGGGTGAGTGGGTGAGGCAATGGCTGTGGGTGAGGGAGAGGTGTGTGAGGGATCGTAGGGAGCGTCGTGGTAGTTAGGGAGGGGACGTGGGTGCGGAGAGTCGAGTGTTGGTGAGGATGGGTGGGTGAGGGAGTGGGTGGGTGAAGGAGTGAGGCGTGTGTGAGGGGGTAGGTGAGCGAGGGGCGGGTGAGCGAGTGGATGTCAGTGAGGCCGAGTGGAGGGTGTGTAGGTGAGGGAGTGGACGGTGTGGGGAGGGAGGGTGGGTGAGGGAATGAGGTGATGATTGAGTAGTACCGGGTTAAAGGAGTGGGTGGGTGAGGGAGTGGGTGGGTCGAGGGAGTGGGCAGGTGGGTGAATGTGAAGGTGGGGGTGATAGACGTGGTAGAGCGTGAGGGAATGGGGCCATATACCGCCGAGGGAGTGGCGATGGGCGAGGGAAGTGGATGTGCGAGGAGGGATGGGCGAGGGAAGTGTTGGCGTGGGGGAGTGGATGCGGCGAGGGCGTGGATGGGCCTCCATCATAGTGCGTGAGTGAACGTCTGTATGTCAGGGGAGTGTGTGGTGAGGAGTGACGTAGGCCGTGAGGGATATGGAGTGGTGTGAGGAGTGGAGTGTGTGAGGGATTGATGTGGAGGCTTTGGGAATGAGGGAGTGGATGGGTGAGGGAGTGGCTGGGGGAGGTGTGGGTGAGGGCGTGGGTGGGTGAGGGAGTGGTAATGAGGGAGTGGGTAGTTGAGGGTGAGGGAGTGGGTAGGTGAGGGTGAGGGAGTGGGTAGGGGTGGGTGAGGGAGTGGGTAAGTGAGGGAGTGGGTAGGTGAGGGTGAGGGAGTGGGTAGGGGTGGGTGGGTGAGTGGGCGGGTGAGGGAGTGGATGGGTGAGTGAGTGGGTGAGGGAGTTGGCGGGTGATGGTGTGGGTCGGTGAGGGAGTGGGTGAGTAGGTAGTGGTGTGTGAGGGGGGGGGGGGGCTTCTTTTACCTTCTTACCCCTAGTGTTCGGCCTGGTCCTGGTCGTCCTTTCATCTCGCCGGTTCTGCCTATTTATGGCCAAAGGACCCGACAGCGACCCCTGTCGTCAACACACAGACATACCATAGAATACAGGTTTGGTTGGTTGGTTGTTGGAGCTTTATGTCCTGGCAACATCTAAGGTCATATCAGGATGGGTACCGACTTGGGACAGTACCCACTCATGGTGACTTTACATTGCTTCCCTACTGGGAGACCAGGCCACCAGCACCATGACCTGATATCCCACTCAGTCACATTATCCTTGCCCGATCCTAATAATGCCGAGTGCCTGGATAGGAAGCAAAAAGTATCAATTTTTTAAGCCATTGGTTTGACTCGACTGGGAATTGAACTCCCGACATTCCGCACGGAGGGCCTGCGCTCTACCGATTCGGCCACCGCGTCCGGTGCACAGGGTAGACAGGAAGCTAGCTAAACCGACAGACGTACAGAGAGACAGGACTTACAAACAACTCAGATATGGAGATAGGCAGGACAGGTATTTAGATAGGCTGGGCAGGCAGGACCAAGAAGCAGGACAGACAGTCAGATAAACAGTGTAGGCAGATATACATGTGAACAGCTAGACAGGATATACATAGAGAACAAACAGGCAGGAGAGATAGGTAGATATGTTGAACAGACAGGTAGACAGAGTCGCAGGTGGCGCCGCTGTGGCTGCAGAAGGAACTAAGCCCCGATGGCCAGTGTATTATAAAGCAGGTGTAATGAGAATACCAATTAATGGTGCTAATGGCCTAGTTAATACCCCCATAACGATTATTGAGCATATATATGTGTGTATATAAATATGTATATATATATATCTATGTATATATATATATGTATATATATATATATTACCGCAGAAATTCCTAATTTGTCAGCTAAACCATGGCTTTCTCCATACATTTAATTAATTTTAATGTTGTTTACTCCATCCTTCTCTCCCCCCCCCCCTCCCGCCACCACCACTTCTCCTCCCCGCCCCTCCCCCCGTGCACCTCCTATTTAACCTCCGCCGACACACGCTGCCGAGATCTGCGTGTCGGGGCGGGGGTACACTTTCACCGGATGCCGCCCTTTCCGCTTCCACTTCTCTCTGGCTCAGCGAGCTTTTAATCCGAAGCAAATTGATTGCCGCCGCTTCTTCGCCCTTTGAGATTTAATTTCCCCGACAACTTTTCTCTCAGCAGCGTCCTAAAACTTCCACCAGCGCCAGTAGTAGTAGCAAGCAAGATCTGCGGCGGGAGGGGCTGTTGGAACTTTACGTCCTGGTAACATCTAAGGTCATCTCAGGACGGGTACAAATCTGTGACAGCGCACAGTCATGGTCACTCTATACTAGTCCTGCCCCACTGGAAAATCAGGCTGCTGGCATCATGACCCGATATCCCACTCAGTCCCATTATCCTGACGCTGAGCTAACCAGTCCTTGCCCTCTCCTATTCATGCTGAGCGCCAGTCTAGGAAGCGACACGTCTCAATTTGATAAGTCATTGGTTTGACTCGACCGGGAACCCAACTCCCGATCTCCCGCATGTTGTTGTTGAAGATTTATACTGCGTATCACAGATAAGTCTGAATAGACATGTTTTCACCATTAGACAGTTTGTCGATAGAAAGCCCGAGCCTACACTTTTACCGACCCAATGGATTTTTAACCTCCCACACCACATAGACATGGTATGAGAGAAACCGGCCTTTGATGATGCTGTAAGTTATACACAGCGGTGAAAATCCAAATTGGCAGAGGTGGGGGCAGGGGGGGGGGGCACGGGGAATGGAACCACCGTCCTTCAGATTAGGAGTCCGACCTAGAAAAATGTCAGACACTCTAACCACTCTGCCACAGAGAATACCATGCGAGGCCCACGCTCTACCTATCCAGCCACCGCGCCCGGTAGGAAGGGTGGGGGGGGGAGGAGAGGGGAGGGTGGTGCATCATCTCTAGGACCCTTCCCTCGTCTACACCCCCATCACCCCCCCCCCCCCCACCACGCAGCACCTATTTCAACTTTTCATTTCTTACGCAGCATACATCATTTCAATTTGATTTAAATTCAGACGGGCACTCTCCATCTCGCCTTTCTCTTATTTTTTTGTTATTACTATATTTTATTTTATTTTTTTGGACAACCGGAATTTCCTTTAAAATGACGGGTTTTAAAATCTAGGCCCTATATTAGAGATTAATGGCCTACCCCCTGAAGACTAATGATTATTGGACCAAGCCGGAGTTTTCTGGCGCTTTTTTTTGTTGGCGCCTCATTACCATCTATTCCATTCCCAGGGTCGCCGTCCCGGTTTGCGATAAAGCCACTAGTCTTGTCTCCCTATGCAGGCAGCGCCCCACAGCGGAATAAATCGGCATTAATACGCCGCTAAACCACGGCCAGCTAATTTTTAACTACATTTCAATCCCTGGCGGCATTTATATATCTTTATTTTTTATTATTTATTTTTCGAGGGCTTCTTCCCGCGAAAATATCTTGGCGCAAAACTACGCGAATTTAATGTTAAGCGCCTACAGCATCAGATTGGATTTGCACTGACGCCTGGTGAAAGACAAATGAAAGCACTCGATATTGTATATATATACCTCCATATATAATTGTCGTATCAAAATTAGTTAGCAGCATATATATGTACTACTATATACTTTATTATGTGGATATAAATAACGGCAGCCCCCTAAATGTTTCTCTCTAACCACCTTAACTTCCATGTTATTTGTTGCGGAGTGGGCATTCTCCCCTCCCTTGCCTCCTATACCGCGAACCAACTGTCACTCTGCTCACTTTCATATTAAGGCCCTGCCAGAGAATAAACTCAAACCAAACCAAGTCCTCGTGTTTCCTTCTCATTTTCGAACGAACTATTTATATATATATATATATATATATATATATACATATATATATATACATATGTATATATATATATGTACATTATCAACTGTTTTCGTTT
Organism: Branchipolynoe longqiensis; assembly: GCA_030323885.1. NCBI lineage: Eukaryota > Metazoa > Annelida > Polychaeta > Phyllodocida > Polynoidae > Branchipolynoe > Branchipolynoe longqiensis. The sequence goes on along the minus strand of JASIRB010000040.1, from coordinate 1,109,249 downwards.
GTATTTCACCGTTATATATATATATGTGACTGGCAAGTACGCTCAGTGACATCCCTCACATGGATAAGCTACTGCTGATAGGAGACTTCAATGCAAGGATAGGAAGAGACAATGACAAGTGGCCCTTGGTCATGGGCAAACATGGAATCGGGAAATGCAACTCCAATGGTGAGCTCATACTGGCTTTGTGCTCTGAGTTCGAACTGATAGTAACAAACACCATGTTCAAGCAGAAGGATGAACGCAAGACCACTTGGATGCATCCTCGTTCCAGGCACTGGCATATGATCGACTTCATCATCACAAGGTGCCGGGATAAGATGGACATCCACAGTACCCGAGCCATGCGTGGAGCAAACTGCTGGACCGATCACCAGATGCTAAGGTCAAAAGTGGCATTCAGAATACGAGAAAAACACAACAGGCAAGGGACAAATAAACCGACAAAGCTCAACACAGCAAAATTAAGTACCATCAGTCACAGGGAGAGCTTCAAGCGGGAGATGGACAGCGCTCTCGCACAATGGGAGGAGAAGGAAAGCCCAACACCAGATGAGGAATGGGCAGCGTTGCAGCAGGTTGTATATAACACAGCTAAAACTTATCTCGGCAAGCCAGACAGAAAACATCAGGACTGGTTCGACCCCAACAATCAGGAGCTACAGAATCTTATGAGCAGAAGAGACCAAGCCCACCAGAGAGTGTTGCAGACCAGGAACACTAGATCCACCACTGCAGCATACAAAAATGCCTGCAGATTGCTACAAAAATGCACCCGTGCATTGAAGTCAGACTGGTGGGAAATGAAGGCAGAGGAGCTGCAGAGAGCTGCAGACAGAAACAACATGAAGGGCTTCTACAGCGGACTAAAGGAAGTGTGGGGACCCGTGAAGAAGGGACCTGTTCACCTGAAATCAACAGATGGAACGGAGACCTTTTCCGACAGCAAGAGAGTTGTGGCAAGATGGAGCGAACACTTCCAGAAGCTACTCAACGTCCCTGGTGACATAGATCACGAAGCTCTGAACAACATCCAGCAGCGCATTACCAAAACATGCCTCGATGAGATTCCAACCATGGATGAAATGGCTAGAGCAATCGCCAGCCTGAAAGATGGCAAAGCACCTGGGGTGATGGAATTCCTGCCGAGGTATGGAAGCATGGAGGAGACAATCTGCTCAAAAGACTGCACCAACTAATCACCAATGCCTGGGAGGAGGGTTCTGTACCCCAAGCATGGAAGGATGCCAGCATTGTAACCATCTACAAGAAAGGTGATCGAACAGACTGTGGGAACTATAGAGGAATCTCTCTTCATTCCATAGCAGGGAAGATCTTCGCCAGGATCCTACTCAACAGACTATCTATTCACATAACACCTGGTGTAGTTCCAGAGTCACAGTGTGGCTTCAGAGGTAACCGGAGCACTGTGGATATGATATTTTGTCTCCGACAGCTACAAGAAAAGTGCATTGAGCAGGACCGACCACTGTACATGGTATTTGTCGATTTCACTAAGGCATTTGATACAGTCGGGAGGACCGGGCTATGGCAGCTACTGAGGAAGTATGGATGCCCAAAGAAGTTCACAACTATGATCGAGGTCTCTACATACAGGAATGATGCGACGGTAGTGCGAGGGAAGTCTCGATCGTTTGGGGTTACCATGGGGTCAAGCAAGGTTGTGTAAACTGGCCCCCACGCTCTTCTCCTCCATCTTCCTATCACAATGCTCGACCGAGGCTTTCCGATTGTTGGGGGATGGCAATCTATATTTAGTCCAAGAAGAGCGCTGACCTATTCAATGCGGCACACTTCAGAGCGAAGACCAAGACTACTCAGATACTGGTGCGAGAGCTACTATTCGCAGATGACAGTGCACTGGTTGCCCACTCTGCTGAAGAGACCCAGAAAATAGTGGACGCTTTCTCCGATGCATCAAAGAAGTTTGGCCTGAAAATTAACATCAAGAAGACGGAGGTTCTGTACCAACCCAACTCTACAAGGACCCGAGAGGAGGAGATCATGGTTGACGGAAACAAGCTGAACTCTGTTCCGGAATTCACCTATCTCGGATGCACAATATCAAGTGATGGACGCATTGATGCTGAGATACAGAGGAGGATGGCCAAGGCTAGCGCATCTTTCGGCCGACTACGCCAGAGACTCTGGAACAACCACCATGTGTCCATTCGGGTCAAAGGTAAGATCTACCGCGCAATCGTGCTATCCACCCTACTATACGGACCCGAGGCCTGGACAGTGTACAAGTACAGCAGGTACGAAAGCTGCATGCCTTCATGATGCGACATCGCTTCAAATCATGAGGCTAACCTGGAAGGACAAAGTGACAAATAAGGAAATACTCGAACGGATGGGGCTGCCCTCTATGGAAGATCTTCTGATCAAAAAGAATCTTCGGTGGACTGGACACCTCATGAGGATGTCATCAGACAGGCTACCAAAGCAGATCCTCTATTCTCAACTGTCTTTTGGCTACAGAAAGAGAGGGCGCCCCCGTCTCCGGTTCAAAGATACCATCAAGAGAAACCTGAAGCTGAGAGACATTAAGACCGACTCATGGACACAACTCTCACAGCAGAGAGCTAAATGGAGAGCGGCAGTCAAGTAATGAAAGCAGTCTTTGTCGCATCGCGACCGACAGCATGATGATATGGCCGTTATATAAATGGCACGTAGATATATACGTATATATATGTGTGTGTGCTGCTAAGTAATTATGATTCTACAATTATATATATATATATGTATATATATATATATATCCGCGAAAGATATACACACATAAAAAACTACAGCCATTAATTTGTTGATTGCTTCCGCTTGTTTATATATATATATATATATATATATATATATATATGGTCACCGAAGAGACACGCAAATAAAAACTGTCGCACATAATAATGTATTGAGTGCTTTCGTTTGTATTTCATCAGCTGTTATATATAAACGATTTCCAGATATATGCACGTATATATATATATATTCGCGAAAGAGACGCGAAAATAAAAAGTGTCGCCAATAATACACCATAATGGGGCGCGGCGCCCGTTGGGCGTGCGTGCGTTAGAACGCCGCAGGGCGCGGTGCAGTGGATGGGGTAGCACTGGAGATCTGCAGAACGTCATGGCTGACATCCGACTAGAATTGTAATCACTTACATCCAGGGCTTATCGATAAATAATATTTCACATAAAGAGGCTTAGGGCAGGTGCTTTAATATATCACCATTTGCTGCAGTGTTGCCCCGATTCAGTGACGTATATGTGTGTGGTTTAGTTGTTGTCTTACGTCCTAGCAACATCTAACGTCATATCAGGATGGGTACCACCTTGTGGCAGGGCGCACTTATGGTAATTTTATACTGCTGCCCCCTGTGAGACTAGGCCGCCATCATCATGACCTGATTTCCTCCTCAGTCACATTATCCTGATACTGAGCTAATCAGTCCTTTCATTATTCTAGTAATGCGAAGCGCCAGGGTAGCTAGCAACAAATATCAATTTTGTAAGTCATTGTTTTTTACTCGGCCTGGTTTCAAACTGTCCACCATGTTGTCCATCATGTCCGATCAGCGTATTAACTCTGACAACTGCTGGAAATAGGGTCATTGGTCAGAACAAAAAGTAATTTAATTCTGTCAAATGAATAGAGGACACACCTCCCATGTTGCATGTCATGGGATTAAAAACTACAGGGTTCGAATCTGCCCAAGGCCATCCGCTGACTTGAGCATTGATACATGTTCTGGCGTAGCCCAGTGCTCGGCATTACGACGAATATGCAAGCAGCAGTGAAATGAGGAAGATCAATTGTCTGTAGTGAACCTTTCTCCTGCTTAATCAATGAATGTAATAACAAGAAATTGTTTGTAAAAGAAAAGACCCAACTAAGCTGTGACATGATTAGACAATAGAGTGTCCTTATTAGCATGAGTCATTTTACGGCACTGCCCTATAAAGCCACAGAATGACACATTGACACCGAAGGGAGCGGGACGTAGCTCAGGCAGTAGAGTGTCCACCTGTGAAGGTGTCGGTCATCCGATTGATTCTGCTCAATGCTGGCCATTTGCAGTTTGGGCAATTTTCCGTTCCAACCAATGGCTCACAACTGGTTCATCAAAGGTTGTGGTATGTGATATCCTGTCTGTGGGAAAGTGCCTAGGAAACACCCCTTATTGCTTGTCGGGAAGAGTAGCCTATCTGGTGGTAGCGGGTTTCCTCCAAAGAAATATGTCAGAATGACCATATGTTCAACATTCAATAGCCAAGGATAAAATGAATGTGCTCTAGAGGCGTCGTTAAATAAAGCAAACTTGCATTGACACCCAGGTTAGAATTGTTGAAAGCTGCATCACTCTCATTCATTAAAAGTGTCCAACACATGATCCATATCTTACTGCCTCTGGTATTAGGTAACCTATTGCATAAAGTAGGGTATGCCATACAAAATGTGAAATCAGGATAGGCTTTGAATGGACATCTGAAGGCATAACCTGAGAGCTTACTATTACTAATACTATGACTATCTGATGGACCGGAGTTTACACATATATTCTAGGGCTTTACATTTTATCATTCTTTTTTTCTCTCTGGCTTACTTCTCCCCCTGATCAAGGGAGTTGTTTGCTTGGGTGGGGCCCTGTACCTTATCGTTTCTCTCGCTTTGTTCTTGTTGCTGGAACCTTTGGACCCACCTTTACCTGTCCCTTCCTCCTGAACCCTTGCTGCTGTCGACTGGATACGAGTGCTCTGCTACCGCCGGACCAGAGAGATTTGGGGCCACCCCAATGCTTCGCCGTTTTGAATATTGTAAAGACATCCCCAGCTTCTACAACCGACTTTACTGAAGATTAATATTCAACCAAAGATTGGATTGATTTACCAGGGCCTTTCTATATTGCTGCAGTTTTGCAGCCGGTAACCGTCGTAAGGTTACAAACAACCTCACAAGCAAGGTATGGGGCAGTGGAATGAGGAAAAATAATTGTCTACGATTTAAATTTCTCCTACATAATCAACTACTGAACACAACAAACACACAAAACAGAATTGGCGATATGATATATACTCAGCGCCCCAAGTAATCTATTGAAGAGAGCGGACGTGGTGGCCGATTCGGTAGAGTGCAGGCTTCTCATGTGGGAGATCGGGAGTTTGATTACCTGTCGAGTCAAACCAATGACTTACAAAATTGATACTTGTCACTACCTAGCCTGACACTCTGCATTAAAAGGATAGGGAAAAGACTGGTTAGCTCAGTGTCAGGATAATGTGACTAAGTGGGATATCAGGTTATCATGCTGGTGGCCTGATTTCTCATTGGGGCAGCACTATAAAGTCACCATGAGTGTGTACTATCCTACGTCAGTACCCGTCCTGATAAGACCTTAGATGTTGCCAGCACGTAAAACTCCAGCAACCAAGCAACCAATGAACCATTGGAGAAAATTTAACGGGGAATAATTTCAGAAGATGAAGAAGAAGATGAAGAAGATGAAAAAGATGAAGAGGCAGAAGCAGAACGAGAGGAAGAAAAAGCAGAATTAGACGAAGAAGAATATGAAGAGGAAGATGCAAATTAACTTTCACTGAAAGCTTTGTTTGCCATACAAAATGTTATTTATCTACAAAGGCTAAATGTATAGTATCCACAAAGAACAAATAGCAAAGCAGGCCCTCGCCTCCTCTTCAACCACCCCCGTCCCCTCCCCCTACACACTACCACCCCCTCCCCCATCCCGTACACACTACCATCCCCTCCCCTACACACTACTATCCCACCCCTCCCCTACACACTACCATCCCCTCCCCCTCCCCTACACACTACCATCCCCTCCCCCTCCCCTACACACTACCATCCCCTCCCCTACACACTACCATCCCCCCCCTCCCCTACACACAACCATCCCCTCCCCCTCCCCCTACACACTACATCCCCTCCCCTACACACTACCATCCCCTCCCCTGCCCCTACACACTACCATCCCCTCCCCTACACACTACCTTCCCCTCCCCCTCCCCTACACACAACCCATCCCCTCCTACACACAACCATCCCCTCCCGCCCCCCCTCCCCTACACACTACATCCCCACACCCTACACACTACCATCCCTCCCCCTCCCCTACACACAACCCATCCCCTCCTACACACATCCATCCCTCCCCCCTACCCTACACCCTACATCCCCTCCCCTCACACTACCATCCCCTCCCCTCCCCTACACACTAACATCCCCTCCTCCCCTACACACACCAACCCCGTCCCCCTCCCCTACACCAACCATCCGTCTCCCCTACCACACAACCATCCACTCCCCTACACACTACATCATATCCCCTCCCCTACACCACTACCATCCCTATCCCCCTCCCCTACACACTACATCCCCTCACCTACACACACCACCCCTCCCCTCCTCTACACACTACCATCCCCTTCCCCAACATACTACCACCCCTCCCCCCTACACACTACTATCCGCCCTCCCCATCACACTACCCATCCCCTCCCCTACACACTACTATCCCTCCCCTACACACTACCATCCCCTCCCCGTACACACTACCATCCCCTCCTCCGCTACACACTAACCATCCCCTCCCCTACACACTACCATCCCCTTTCATCCTCTCCCCTACACACTACCATAACCTCCCCCTAATACACAACTACCTTCCCCCCCTCCCCTACACACGACCATCCCCCCTCCCCTACCCCCTGACCCCTACCATCCCCTCCCTACACACTACCATCCCCCTCCCCTACACACTAACCATCCCCTCCCCATCCCTACACACAAAACCATTCCCTCCCTACACACTACCATCCCCCTCCCCATCCCTACACACTACCATCCCCTCCCCTACACACTACCATCCCCTCCCCTACACACTACCCATCCCCTCTCCTACACACTACCATCCCCCTCCTTCATCCTAACACACTACCATCTCAACTTACACATCTACCATCCCTCCCACACACAACCATCCCCTCCCCATCCCTACACACCCTACCACCCCCTCCCACACAACTACCATCCCTCCCTACACACTACCAATCCCCTCCCCCTTCCCCTTACACCCTACCATCACCCCACCCCCACTCCCCTCCCCATTCCACACACCCTCACCCCCTACGCCGACGCGCTGGCTGTTATCTACACTTTTCACCGCACCAGTAACTGACTGCGCCGCGCTGTGATCAGGCTTTGGGGACCGCCTCCGTCCGCGCACATAAAAGAGTTCCCTCCCAGCCCCAACCCCAACTCTGCCCGACAAAAATGGGCGCCGGCGTCCGGGGCAACTTTTGATGGAACGACAAACTAATATCATCAAGATTCCACTCCAGTCGCGCGGGGCGGCTTTAAAAAAAATAAAATAAAAAAAATAATAAAAGAGAAATACAACAAGAAAAAGTGTTTAAAATCTGCAGTCAGCGGAGACAACTTTGTCGAGGCCTATAGCGGTGACGTGGCCAACAGGCCGGCCTAATGACCGCCTAATCACGGGGCGCGGCCGGCTGGTATTAATGGGTGCCCCAGCCGCACTTCTTTCGGACCTGTACCGGCTTCACGCCCTCTGGCCGCCGCCACCTTTGCACTTTGGTCAGCGCTGGGGAGAACTTTTTTGGGGGTATTTTTTGGTTTATTTTGGAAGGGAAGGATTCACATTTAGTCCGGGTTTAAATAGGACGGAACGGGCTCGACAAGACGGGCCTCGGTGTTTGCCACATGTGCCGGCGGCGCCTCGCTGTCAGTGCCGGTGCCGGTGCCGGTGCCGCAACTGCCTCTGCTGCAAGTCTGGGTTTTGCTATTGCTGGTGGGACAAAGGTTGGAACTGCAACTGGTGGTACCACAACAGCCGTAACTGTAGATGTTGGTGCCGCAACCTTTGGCGCTGTAAATGCTGGTGCTGCAACTGCTGGTGCCGCAACTGCGGGTGCCGAAACTGTTTGTGCTGCAAATGATGGTTCCACAAATGGTGGTGCCACAACTGGTGCTGCAAATAATGGTGCTGCATGTGTTAATGCCACAACCACCAGTGCCGCAAATGCTGGTTCCGCATGTGTTGGTTCCACAAATACGTGTGCTGCAAATGATCATGCTGCAAATGATGGTGCTGCAAATGGTGGTGCCGCAAATGGTGGTGCTGCAAATGGTGGTGCTGCAAATGGTGGTGCCGCAAATGGTGGTGCCACAAATGGTGGTGCCACAAAGGCTGGTGCCGCAAATGGTGGTGCTGCAAATGCTGGTGCTGCAAATGCTGGTGCCGCAAATGGTGGTGCCACAAATGGTGGTGCCGCAAATACTGGTGCCGCAAATATGGGTGCCGCAAATGCTGGTGTTGCAAATTCTGGTAGCAAAAATACTTGTGCTGAAAATGCTGGTGGCGAAAATACTTGTGCCGAAAATGCGGGTGCTGAAAATACTGGTGCCGCAAATGTTGGTGCTGCAAATGTTGGTGCTGCAAATGCTGGTGCCGCAAATATTAGTGCCGCAAATATTAGTGCCGCAAATGCTGGTGCCAGTGCTGCTGGTGGTGCTAATGTCAGTGCCGGTGCCACAAATACCTGTGTCACAAGCACCGGTGCAAGGTGAGGCAGCACTTTGTACCTGAGATGCAACTACACCGGCAGGATGACCAGTGACATCAGCGCACCTTCTACAGCACCACCTGCCCCACCACCTGGCACTCGGTCACGTCGTCTAGAACTAGTAGTAGGTCGAGGAAGTTGCTAGGATCAATCCTCGGTGGAGTCAAACCAAAGACGTGCAACGTTCATGTACTTGTCGCTAAGTTGCCTGGCGTTCGGCATTCAGAGGATGGAGTCATGGCTGGTGGCCGTGTGAATATGAGAAATGTCTGACTGAGTCGGATAATAGGTTATGGTGCAAGCGCCGCAGCATTACAGTGAGGCAGAGCTATAAAGATGCACTATTACTATTATCTGGAAGCATTATCACTGATACTGTTATGGTACAGATATTGGTTATAACATGTAAATCCAATGAATCAAACCAATTGACTCCGGCTCAGACTGACAACAACACGCTATGACTCGGAATGACTCATAGCGACTCATAACGACTCGGAACGACTCACATCTACTAAAAGCGACTCGGAACGACTCATAGAGATTCAGAACGACTCATATCAACTCAGAACGATTCATAATGACTCAGAATGACATAGCGACTCGGAATGACTTAAACAATTAAAATCGACTCATAGTAACTCATGGCGCATTCCACAAAATCAGGGCAACTCATAGCAACTCAGAATGACTCAATGCCACTCCTAATGACTCAGATCAACTCAGAGTACGACTGATAGCGACTGGGAACGACTCATAGTGATTCAGAACGACTCATGACCACTGCTAATGACTCAAATCGATTCAGAGTACGACTCATAGCGACGCAGAACGACTCATAGAGACTCAGAACGACTCAAACTATTAGGAACGACTCATGGCGCCTCAGAGCAACTTAGGCCGACTCATAGCCAGTCGTACCGACTCGCAGCGACTCATATTGATTGTAAGTTCTAACCGACCCAAGATGAGTCATAGCGAGACAGAATGACTCATAGTGACTCAGAGTCATAGCGACTCACAATGATACCTACATATAATTACTCGGGCCGTCCCATAGAGACTGGAGCCCGACTCGCACCGATCCGCACCGACTCACACCGATCCGCAGCGACTCACACCGATCCACACCGACTCATACCGATCCGACACCGATCCACACCAACTCATACCGATCCGCACCGACTCACACCGACTCGCACCGATCCGCACCGACTCACACCGATCAGTACCGACTCATACCGATCCGCACTGACTCACACCGATCCGCACCGACTCACACCGACTCGCACCGATCCGCACCGACTCACACCGATCCGCAGCGACTCGCGCCGACTCGCCCCGATCTGCACCGACTCACACCGACTCACACCGATCCGCAGTGACTCGCGCCGACTCACACCGATCCGCACCGACTCATACCGATCCGCACCGACCCATACCGATCAGCACCGACTCACACCGATCCGTATCGACTCTCACCGACTCATACGCCCGATTCGAACTGTCTTGCATTAGAGGTTGTAAGCGAAGTACACGATGTGCAATGATGAGTAATTGTTGAAAAGTATAGAAAGAAAAGCGGGGGCGGGAGGAGTGGGGGCTGGGCGGGTTGGAGGGTCAGGTTCATCCTTCCTCCCACTCTCGCTACACCCAAAAAAAAAACACCATGGATGGAGGGTGGAAATAATATTTCAAAACTGGATGGATGGCAATGATTGTTGCTGCAGTATGCCATGCAAAAAGCCATAGAGCCGCTGAAGGCAGGTAACCCGAGCTGTGGGAAACCCGACCTCCGCCAGTGCGCAGGACCCGGGTGCATTCTGACGGACAATAGCGCCCTCTAGTGTTCTACTCACCCATCTTACTCACTCTACTCACGAGTACTCACCCTGCTCACGATTCTCAGTCAGCACTCAATAACTAGGGGCACACTGCCAGGGGGTACGGTCGGAGGGCGTATGTGACCTGGGTTGTGGGTGTGTGCTGGGTTGTGGGTGTGTGCTGAGGTGTGGGTGTGTGCTTGCGTGTGGGTGTGTGCTTGGGTGTGGGTGTGTGCTGGGATGACGGGGTGTGTGTATGGTGAGAGGGGCGGTTGTATGCGACTATAAAACCAGAGGGGATTGCCGAATGGGTTGAGCGTCCTGCCTCACGTTTTGATAGGTCGTAGGATTGGAAACCCTGGTCGAGTCAAAGCAATGACTTAAAATGTTATAGTTGTCGCTAACTAGCCTGGCACTTAGAATAACTAGGATAGGGCAAGGTACAGTAGAATGAGGAAGAACAGTTGTCTGCGATTGAAATTTCCATTGCTTAATCAACTTGCGTAGCAAAAAACCCACTAACAACTAAATTCTATACATTGGGGTCATTTCAGGACATGGCAGGTGTGGGTGTGGGTGTGAGTGCCAGTGTGGGTGGGTGGTGTACTGTGGTCTGGGTGGTCTACTGTTGATTCGGTGGGGGTGGCTTAGTGAGTGCATTGTGGGTGTGGTTATTGCGATATGTGTAGTGCATATGATGTATGTGTACACATGTGTGGACAGGCTAGTGTGTGCATGTGCGTACATGTAAACATATATATATAATATATATATATATATAGCAGAGTAGTGTACATATGGGGAAGGGCATGAGCAGGTGTGAATAGATGTGTGTACATGCAAACACATGCAAATATAATATACATAGTACATACGTGTGTGTACATGTGTGGAAGGGAGGGCGTGAGCAGGTGTGAGTAGATGTGAGTAGATTTGAGCAGGTGTGAGCAGGTGTAAACAGGAGTAGCGCTGAGTATTTGTACTTGTGAGCTTGTGTTGTTATGATTAATGACGTGGGGTGGTGGTTGTGTCGGCGCATAACTGATATATGTGAGCATAGACGGATGGGTGTCTGGGGGCAAGTAGACTACCCACGGTCTGAGTGACTACGTGTGTGCATCATGTATGTGTGGTAAGTGAGCTGGTGAGTAAGTGAACCCTGTACAGCAGGGGCACAGTAAGTCTGCATGCCGAGGCTGGCTTTTGGGCGGGTGGGCACAAACAACGTAATTATGTGCATTATTTGCTTACACCTCAGTTCATCTGTACACACCCACATCGGAGCACGGTTGTAATGAACACACTACACATCATCATGCTGTCGGTCGCGATGCGACAAAGACTGCTTTCATTACTTGACCGCCGCTCTCCATTTAGCTCTCTGCTGTGAGAGTTGCATACATTTCATGAAAGCTGCCTGCAAAAGTGTTGAAGTGCTGCTGGCTTTTGCAAGTTACCAGCGGCACTCTCTCGGGGAGCAAATAGAGGTTTCACACCGGCAAGAACATGTCAAGACAGGCGCAAAACTATTTGTCCCTGCAGTGGCTGGTCGGGAGATGTTGGGAGTTCCATACATCAACCGCCCTTAATGCTGCCACAGTGACATGGTTTTCTGTTTAGGGTTTGCTCCCTTAGCCTTCGGTTCTGTCAGACTGCTGTCACACACCCAGGATACACTGTCACTATGTGATCAGACTGCTTCTGTCACACACCCAGTATACACTGTCACTATATGATCAGACAGTGGTGACAGACCCAGTATACAATATCACTATATGATCCGATTGTTTCTGTCACACACCCAGTATCCACTGTCACTATATGATCAGACTGCTTCTGTCACACACCCAGTAAACACTGTCACAATCTGATCAGACCGTGGTGACAGACCTAGTATACAATGTCACTATATAATACAAATGCTTCTGTCACAGACACAGTATATACTGTCACTATATGATCAACCGGTTGTCACACATCCAGCATACACTGTCAATATATGATCAGACGGCTGACACACATCCAGTATACACTGCCACTATATGATCAGACCGGTTCTGTCACACGCTCAGGCTACATTGTCACTATATGATCAGACCGCTGTCACAGACCCAGTATCCACTGTCACGACATGATCCGTCCAAATATGTCACACACCCAGTATACACTGCCACTATATGATCAGACCAGTTCTGTCACACACTCAGGCTACATTGTCACTATATGATCAGACCGCTGACAGTATGATCAGACCAGTTCTGTCACACACTCAGGCTACACTGTCACCATATGATCAGACCGCTGTCACAGACCCAGTATCCACTGTCACTATATGATCAGTCCAAATCTGTCACACACACAGTATACACTGTCATAATACGACCATATATCTTCTGTCAACCACAGCTAGTATGAACTGCCACTAACTATAACACCGCTGTCAGTCCCAATCTATGAGCAACTTGAAAGAAACGATGATTACAATGTGAGCAACTCAGGTAAACACTCAGCACGTGGCGCACTGCACTCACACACCCCTCCCACTCCCTTCCGTGAACACTCACATCCGCACTACTTCATTCCCTCACTCCTTGCTTTCCAGACTCTTTCATTCTGTCATTACTTCTTTCTCCCACTCCTTGCTTTCCCGACTTTTTCTTCTGCCATTACTTCATTCCCCCACTCCTTGATTTCCTGACTCCTTCATTATATCATTCCTTCATTCACTCACTCCTTGATTTCCTGACTCCTTCACTCTGTCATTCCTTCATTCCCTCACTCCTTGAATTCCCGACTGCTTCATTCCATCATTACTTCATTCTCCCACTGCTTGATTTCCAGACTCCTTCATTCTATCATTCCTTCAATCCCGCACTCCTTACTTTCCTGACTGCTTCATTCTGGCATTCCTTCATTCCCCGACCTCTTGCTTTCCTGACTCCTTCATTCTGTCATTACATCATTCTCCCACTCCTTGATTTCCTGACTCCTTCACTCTGTCATTCCTTCATTCCCCCACTCCTTGATTTCCTGACTCCTTCACTCTGTCATTACTTCATTCCCCCACTCCTTGATTTCCTGACTCCTTCATTATGTCATTACTTCATTCCCCCACTCCTTGATTTCCAGACTCCTTCATTCTGTCATTACTTCATTCTCCCACTCCTTGATTTCCTGACTCCTTCATTCTGTCATTACTTCATTCCCCCACTCCTTGATTTCCAGACTCCTTCATTCTGTCATTACTTCATTCCTCCACTCCTTGAATTCCTGACTCCTTCATTCTACCATTCCTTCATTCCCTGACTCCTTGATTTCCTGACTCCTTCATTCTGTCATTACATCATTCTCCCACTCCTTGATTTCCTGACTCCTTCATTCTACCATTCCTTCATTCCCCCACTCCTTGCTTTCCTGACTCCTTCACTCTGTCATTCCTTCATTCCCCGACCTCTTGCTTTCCTGACTTCTTCATTCTATCATTCCTTCATCCCGCCCTGTACACCGGTCAGCCCGCCCATCCCGGCTCGACCGCCCGCCCGCTCCTCCCGCCCGGGCCCGCGCCAGTGCCCGGGCGATTGCCGGCAGGTAACCCGAGGCCCGCCGCGTGCCTGGTGCCGGTCGCTCGGCGCGCATGCGCAAATCAATACTTATTCATTTCATTTTACAGTACAGTGAAAATGATGTATGGGCAAAGTTGTCCCTCACTCACACACACTGACTCCGACACACAAAAAAGGGAGTAAAATGAAACAGCAACAACAAAAAACAAAAAACCCTGCCAACCCTACCCCCAGTCAGCCATCATCCCATGTCATGTATATCAGCATTGCTCTTTTTTTGGAGGGGGTTGGTGGGGGAGGAAGGGGTGGAGGGGTGGGGATGCTGCCTCATTTGTAAAAGGTATGGATTTTGAGTAAAATGACAGTAAGTGACGTCGGTGCTACAACTAAGTGACGCCTGGAGGGACATGGGGGTGTGGAGTGGGGTGGGGAGGGCTGGGGAGGGGGAGGGGGAGTAGAGGGGCGGAGGGGTGGGAGTGGGTAGGTTGTACTTAGTGTACACCTGTCGCCCGCAGGCGTGGGGAAATGAAGTGATGGGGAGGGGCAGATTAGGGGGAGGGTGAGGGTGAGGGTGAGGGGAGGTGTAGGGTGAGGGGAGGGGGGAGGGGGGATTACTGGTTTGAAATAAGAGCAAAGACTAACTCAATGGCAGCCATAGAAGAGGGGGATTAGGGTGCAGTTGGTGAGTTGTATTATGTTTGAAATGTGGCTAATTTTGGAGTGAAAACTGCCTTCTCATTATGGCGCTGTCACATTACGACGTTTCTCGCCAATGCGCGTCGATGTGTGACATATTTTGGCGAAACGTCAGGAGACGTCAGGAAGCGTTACGCGCGCGTTAGGTGTGCGTTGGTATTCGTTGATGGACAGCGATGGTCGATGAGGGCCGGCGGCGCACGTCATCGCATGTCGCAAGTTTATGCTTGCACAAAACTTTGGATGTGCAACGACGCAAGGGTGCCACCATTATGGCGACGTTAGGGGCGTGTCGAGCTACGTTAACCGCGCTGGAAGGTCGTTATGCGAACATTAAGCACATGCCGCGCGTGCGTGAGGGTCGTTACCACATGTTGCGCCAAACGGTTGCTTTTTGTTGTTTTACATCCTACCAACATCTAAGGTCATATCAGGACGGCACGCCAAACCTTTACCACAATGTCGGCCACACTCTACCAATACGTTGTGTTGACGCCGAAAAGTTTGACGTCTCTCGACGATTAAAAGTGATTTTGCGCGTTGGCAGCGCGCCAGCGAGATACGTCGTAGTGTGACAGTACCATTAGGATGATATTCTGGTAGCATTCGCATAATATATTAATTAGTAGTTATTGCTTAATATGGGGCTAGGTGTCCGCAGAGAAAGCCACGCGCGATCTGAATCTGAGAGGCCTGGGCGACTCAACAAAATTAGAGAGAGAATGTATTCAGTAGATGAATTTCGCTTTGAAATATTGGCATTTTCAATAAATAAAAACAGATTTAAGTGCCTGGTAATGGATAAATAGAGGATCACTCTTTTTTAAAATATCAGATCGGTCAGTCTACTATCAGTTTCATCTGACCACCCAGGCAAACATTAATATGGATATCATCTTATTGAATAGCTTGTTAGTGTCATTTTAAAACTTAATATATACTTTATATTATATATATGTATAATATATAATATATATCATATATATTAAATATATTATATATCATATATACATTAAAATACGGTCGTATTGCGTTATGGCGAATGACAGTGTGAAGGCGCCGGTAGCGACGGCTTGAGTATATCACGGGTAGCACCGGCTGGTAGAACAGCAGCGCGCCTCCCCACCCCCGCTCCCAAATCAGCGGGAGAGGGCAGCACAATGCGTTACCTTCATCGGCATATACGTAGTATATATGTTGGTATATATTATATATATTATATATATTATATATATTATATATAGTATATATATTATATATATTATATATATTATATATATATTATATATATTCTATGTATTATATATATTATATATATATTATATATATTGTATATATTATATATTATATATATTATATATATTATATATAGTATATATATATTATATAGTATATATATTATATATAGTATATATATTATATATATTAATTCATTTTATAGATTATATCAATTATACAGCTTATACAGCTTATATAGATTATATAAATTATATTGATTATATTGATTATATAGATTATATAGTATGTGGCTAGAGTTTTCGGTCCTTGCGAGATAGTGAATCGATCCAATACTGCCTCAAAACAAAGTCCTACAAATATGACATGCGATTCAATGCAGGAAAGGAACAAGTGTTCTTTAAGAAACAGATGATGTGGCATAGCCCAAAGGTTCAAATTTACTAGGAGCCAAAGGAGGCTTTGTGAGCACCTCCTCTGCAGAATTCTCTTGCAGCGAACTGTTTCTTCATAACCATTCTGTATAATTAGTGGTTCATGAGTTTGAATTTGTTTCAGTTCTATTTGCTAAAGAAAGTCCAATCAACTGCATAGGGATCCCCTGGTCATTCTCAGCTCAGAAATGGAGGAGGATGGGGTCATTGGAATTGACACTATTCACCCCTAACCTAATTCGGCATCAGAACGAGGCTGAGTACGCGTCGGGTATTGGAAATTGCCATAAGACACTGCTGTGTGCTGATGTGTATGAACTACTACAGAAATTAAAGGAGTAAAATTTGAAGATATTAACTTTGAAACTATCATATTCATTTTTGCATACCTTTTTTCTATTTATTGGTCAATTTTCATGAAGATTGAGTGATGATCATCTGCATTTCAGTAGGCGATGTCAACTGTCGCACACCTTGGCTGCCAATCTTTTCTTAAATTCAAAATTGCATAACCTTCCTAATATAAATATATTTAAAACATATATTTTAACCCTTTTCAAGCTTTTATTAATTTGTAATTACTAAGACTAGTTGTTTAACTGTGTTACACAGAAAACTACGTGACAGTGCTGCATGGTACATGATAACACCATAACTATGCAGACTTGAAGTTGACAGTCACATTGTAGTTAAAGAATGGGAAAATCACCATGCAAGGGTCACCCAATCTTCGTGAATATTGGCCAATAGAGAGAAAACAGGCATGCAAAGATGAATATGGTAGTTTAAAAAATGAAAACATTCAAATTTGAGGGATTCCAAGAGGTTTTGGTCAATGAAAAAGTGTTTGCATGACTTTTCATACAGCGGCGTCTCGCAGACGCGTATGTGGCCTCGGTCTGGTTTCAACATGGCCGCGCCGTGAATACTGTGAATTGAATGGTGTTAATAGTTAATAGGCACAACTTGCCTGCAGTGGCCATAACCTTTATTTGGGCCTAAAATCAATCCTAGATAATTGGTTTCTTCAAGATATACTAAGCATGAATTGTCAAAGTCAATCAGTAGTTAATCAATCATAATAAACTGTCCCTTTATGCGATACACTTGCTATTGTCGCTAGAGCCTGGGAGTTAGAGATTGTTTGATTCACAGGGTAACGGGGTGGCAAGTCTCCAACACACTTCCACTGCTTATTGGTTCAGGTGATTCAGCTTCTACAGGACAATGACCCAGGTTCGATCCTTACCTGCACACCGGGTGAGTGGGCTGGATGTGGGTACGTGGAGCCGGTGGAACTAACCTGGAGGAGAACAAAATGAAGAAAGCCAACATTAATAACAAATATACACATCGGAGCTAATTTATAAACAGACACATCAAGTCATCAAACAGTCAGCTTTCATTTGTCTATGATTTATTCATCTTAAGACAATCTATACTTAAAGATGGGTTATAAATTCCAGCTGTATGCAGGTATTGCAGGTATAGCAACACCTCAGGCTAGTTTGACGCCCCTGCCATGCAGAGTTGTAAACCACTGCCTTTTGGTACAGGTTCTTGACAGAACTGAAGGCTAATGGAGCAAACCCTAAACAGAAAACCATGTCACTGTGGCAGCATTAAGGGCGGTTGATGTATGGAACTCCCAACATCTCCCAACCAGCCACTGCAGGGACAAATAGTGTTGTGCCTGTCTTGACATGTTCTTGCCGGTGTGAAACCTCTATTTGCTCCCCGAGAGAGTGCCGCTGGTAACTTGCAAAAGCCAGCAGCACTTCAACACTTTTGCAGGCAGCTTTCATGTAATGTGAAACCTGAAGCTGAGAGACATTAAGACTGACTCATGGACGCAACTCTCACAGCAGAGAGCTAAATGGAGAGCGGCAGTCAAGTCATGAAAGCAGTCTTTGTCGCATCGTGACCGACAGCATGAGAGATACAAATACAATTATATACAACCATATCCTTGATTGGTTATCTGCTTGTTTGATTGCTTGCTTGCTTGATTATTACGCAGTATATATATTATAATAATATATATCAATCCATACACAGCCTGAGCTCAGCTTTCTATATACCCTCCTGATATGGCCTTGGATGTTGCTAGGTCGTAAAACAATGACATGCAACAGTTTCTATATAGATATATGGACAACTAAGCTTAGTGAATCATATTGGTCCTATAAATCATTAAAAACTAACATTAAACCCTCTTTTGTGAAGCAGAAGGCAACACAAGATCGCCCTTAGCGAAGTTTACATTAGTGCACTACATTGACAGTAGAAAACACTAGTTAAATAGGACCTGAACCTTATACATAATCAAATTTAAACCAGAGTCCTAGCTAGATTATGAAGAGTATATCAAGGGGACATGTCAGTTCTGAATTGTAAACTGGCTCCGTTCTTCATAAGATGCTTCAATGCATAGATACTTGTATGCACACTGCCCTACGTTCGATTCGTGAGTAAATCAGACACAGGCGGCGCCACTGCACAGGTCACATGATATAATACAGCGCAAGGAGACACGGCTCAATGACTCAACTCTCCTCATTTCTCTTTCCTCTATCCTACCCTTTCTCTATTTTTTCTCCCGGGCTTAATTCTCCCCCTGATCAAGGGAGTTGTTTGCTTTGGTGGGCCCTGTTCCTTTTTCACTGTTTCACCTTGTTCTTGCCTGCAGATCCCACCTTTTCCCGCCCCTTCTTCCTGAACAGTTGGCTACTGGACATGAGTGCACAGCTATAATCGCAGTGGTGACCCAGTACCCTTGTCATTATTGTTGTAAAGTACCCCCACTTCTACAAGCGCTCGCACCTGAAGTTAAATCTTCATTCCAAAGAACGGACCGATATATCGGTGCCGTTCTATATTGCTGCAGTGTTGCAGCCTGTAACCACCAAGGTTACAAATTACCCAAGAGTCAGACTATGTGGTAGATCACGTTAATTATCTCTACCTGCATAATGTATCTTATAGTACAAGTACATCTATAATTATTTGGAGGTGGATGTCAACATCCTTTCAACACTGAATACGTTAACAATCCAAGAGAATTGTGCCAAATTGTATCAAATCTGAAATAGCAATCTGGCACATGATTCAATTTAAATATGGCATTGAATGCATGTTTCGCCGTCATGAATTACGGCTGCATAGATTGGCCAGACATTAGTTCAATCTCAGCCTATTTGATTTTTCTTTCGTTCTAGTTGAACTTGTATCCACTACAAATATTCTTGCTTGAACTATTGTTGTTGAAATGTCTCCAAAAAGATTGTAGGCGTGGAAATATAAGGCAGATAATGTCCTAGGACAAGTGTGCAATATGTTTGGTGGTCCCAATGAGATGTCAATAGTAATAATAATAATAATTCTATAATTTAGAGAGTAATAATAATAATTCTATAAATTAGACAGTAATACTAATAATTCTATAATTTAGACAGTAATAATAATAATTCTATAATTTAGACACTAATAATAATAATTTTATAATTTAGACAGTAATAATAATAATTCTATTATTTAGACAATAATAATAACAATTCTATAAATTAGAGAGTAATAATAACAATTCTATAATTTAGACAGTACTAATAATACTTCTATAATTTAGACAGTAATAATAATAATTATATAATTTAGACAGTAATAATAATTATATAATTTACTCAGTAATAATAACAACCTCATAAATTAGACAGAAATAATACTAATTGTATAATTTAGACAGTGATAATAATAATTGTATAAGTTAGACAGTACTAATAATAATTAGACAGTAATACTATATTATCTTCTATGTTATATATATACTTACATCCATTAACGGAAGAATTAGTATGATATATATATATATATATAACAAAATGTTTGAAACCCCAAACCATTGGAGTAATCAACTTTAAAATCGGACAAGTAGGTGGATCAAAGATCATGATATTTATTCATCTGTTCAATTGGACTCCTCCTGAACAGGGCTAGTACTGTTCTTACCCACCAGGAGGAGGCTTCTATCGGGCTTACCCAACACTGGTGCTAGTTGCTTTATCTCACGCATTTTGTCCCAAGTTGGGTGAAGGGGTGGTGTGTGGTGGGTGGTGGGTGTGAGTGGGGGCTGGGGGTGGAAGGGAGAGTTTCCCAACTTTACTTTGTAGAACTCAGATTAATGACGCCATCCCCTACTCCCCCCCCCCCCATCCACCTCCTTAACACACACCGTGGGAGTAAACAAGGCCAGGCAGGGATCAAGCCTAACTAATCCTGATTAAAATATAGCCCCAACCAAACTAACCAAACCCCTTCCCCCCACTCACCCCCTCACACACACACACACACACCAACAGACCAGAAACAACCGGTTGGCGTAAAACAACACATCCGCGCCACACTACTATTTGAGATGCAGTTCCATTTCCCCAAAACCAGAACATATAATTGGGAATTGCTAATTGAAATAAAAGAAACCTCCCCCCCCCCCCTTTGCCTATAAAAGATGTTCCGGTTTTAATTTCCACTAGTCCTGGGGGCCCGCCGCCGGCCCCATCTCCTCCTCCTGCTTGCTTGCTCCTCCTGTGTGCGATTTTACCACCAGTCCACCTTCGCAAAACAGCCAACAACCATCACCACGGCTGCGGGTCCCAATCAACAAAACCTTCCTCAGTTCGCAGCCCACATATGGCATCCTGCATATCAAATTAAAGCTCTCCGATAGAGGATTCCAAATATGCCACTCAAAATTAGAAATTACGCCAAAAATATTTTCGCGATTTTAATTATTTTTATTTGTTAAAACTTGATTTGCTGCTGATGCCTGTCTCATGCACTGACTGATTTGCCGTGCGGATGTGTGGGCGGTCTTTAGGCGGGACTGCCTTGCTTTTATTTCAGCTTGTTAGTAGAACCCGCCGCCGCTGCCCTGAATTAACACGTCGCCGTGCCGCCGCCGTAGTTATCTATTTCCCCAGGCCAAATCCTGTTTTCCAGTCGGCTAGAACCGCGCCGGGTGTTTTACAAACCCCTAGCGCGACTAGAATTACCGCAAAAATTCAACACACGCACACATGCGCACACCACGCGCCCACCTCTCCCCCACAACCCTCCCACCCCGCACACCCCGAACCTCGAGTTTGGCTGGTTCTCGCATAAAGAACTTCATGCTCGACTGAGTATTACTATTATTACTATTTCCTATTATTACAACTATTAATATTATTATATTTCTGTAGAAAACAATATGGGGGCCGAGTTATAAAATCACCTCTCTCCTCCATCCTCCTCTTACTCCACCGACAAGACACCCACCGCCACCCTCCCCCATCTCCCCCCCCCCCCCAATCCCCCCACCCCACCCTTTCTCTCCACCCAACGATGTCTTCTTTTTGGGTCCAACTATAAATGCACACACGCCTGCTGGTGCAAGCCGGGTATCCATCCCTGCATGGGTGGCGTAATTAACAACTTCCAACGAGAAACTTCTGGAAAAGCAATTTAATTGCGTCCTGTTTTTTTTGTTTTTTTTCTGTTCTTTAAAATTAAATTTATTTAAAATTTTATATTTCCATTTTAAAAATAGAATTCCCCTCCTCTCTCTTTCACTCCCTATCTCCCTCCCTCTCCCTCACTCTCCCCACTCTCTATCCGTCACGCTACCCCTCCTCTCCCTCCTTCTCTCCCTTCATTTCTCCCTCCTTCTCACCCTCTCTCTCCCTCCCCCACTCCCTCTCTCTCTCACTGACCCCCCTCTCTATCCCTCTATATCCCTATCTCTCCCTCCATCTCACTCACTCCCTCTTTCCCTCTCTCCCTCCTTCTCCCCCCTTTTTCTCTGCCTCCCTCTCCTTCTCTCTCTTGCTCTCCTACTCCCCCCCCCCCATCGCTCTCCGCCTCCTCCCTCTCTATCCTCCTCCCAACCCCTCATTCCCTCCCTCTCTCCCTTCACTTCTCTCTTTCACCCTCTCTCTCCCTCCCACTCCCATCTCTTCACTGACCCCCCCTCTCCTATCCCTCTTTATCACTCTCTCGCCTCCATCTCACTCACTCCCTCTTTCCCTCTCTCCTTTCTCCCCCCCCCTTTTCTCCCCCTCTCTCTCTCCCCTCTCTCCCACTCTCCCCCTCTTCGCTCTAACTACCCCCTCTCCTCCCTCTCTCTCCCTCTCCCCCCTCTCTCACTCCCTCTCCCACTTCATCTCTCTCCTCTGCCCCCTCACATCCTCTCTCTCTTCCCAAACTCCTCTCTCCCTCCCCCACTACCCTCTCTCCCTCCCCCACACTCCTCTCTCCCTCCCCCACACTCCCTCCTTCCCCCCCTTCATCCCCATACTCCCCCTCTCTCCCCCCCTCCCCTTACTTCTCCCCACTCGCCCCTGAATCACCACACACACCCGCGGCCCTTCTTTGGGGGAAAACGAGTTGTTTTACTTCGGTGGCGTCGAAACGAAAGTTGCTGCAGCCCGGTGTTGCGGGCGGCCGGGGATGGGGTTGGGGAGGGGTGGGGGGTAGGGAGGTGCAGGGGGGTGGGGGACATTTATGATTCGCTAAGCTACGCCTCGGAATAAGAATAAGATTAATCAAGTTAGCCGGCGGGACCAGCCTGTGTTGCGATGGTGATTTCCCCCGGTCGGACACACGCCGCTTTGTTTTAACACCAACTTGCAATTGCATTCGAGCAAGTTCCCCCTCCCCACCCCAAACCCCACCCTCCACTCCCCACCGCACTGACCCACACCTCTCCCACTGCCTACTATTTCCTTGGATGACAAGTCTATTGGGGATAAATACGGTTATTATCATTATTATTACTATTATTATTTCACACATGTCGCAATGGTATTTGATTAATTCCCAGCTCCTCTCTAGTCCCAGAACCCCGCCCCCACACTCTACTCCACCCCACCCCCACTCCCTACTATTTACTTGGATCACAATTCTATTGGAGATTAATACAGTTATTATTCCTGGTATTATTATTATTATTTTATACATGCCAGAATGGTGCTTTCTTAATTCCCAACTCTCCTCTAGTCCAAAAACCCCGCCTCCCATACACTCTACCCAACCTCCTACCCCAGCCACACTCCTATTTACTAGGATCACAATTCTATTGGAGATAAATACAATTGTTATTATTATTATTATTATTATTATTTCCTTCATTTCACAATGGTGTTTTATTAATTCACAACCCGTAACCGGCACATGCAAACTATATCAGCCATCATTCCTCCCGACCCACACGTCACACACCCTCCTATTGCCTAGATTAACAATCTATTTGCAATAAATACACTGATTATTACTATTTTCTATATGGCGCCCTAGTGTTTCGACCCCTCCTCCTCCCGCTTCAGCCCCCCCCCCCCTCCCCAGATCCCACACTCCTGGATCCCCACCGTACCCCGTCATATTTACTTGGACTACAATTCTATTGGAATTTAAAAACAATTACTATTCCTATTTCCTACACGTTTGCATTGTGGGTTAACACATTTAATGCCAACCCCCCCCCCCCCCCCACCTACCCATTCCACCACACACACACTATTTGTTCCAAAGACCCTGATATTTACTTGGACTATAATTCTATTGGAAATAAATAAGAGTGATTATCACTATTTCCTACACTTCGCAATGCTGTTTTCTTACTTCACAAACCCATCTGTTCCCACCGCCAACACCCCCATTCCCACCCCACACCCCCACCTTTCCCCTTCCTAGCCCTCATAAGTCATATCACTCTCTCTCTTCTTTCCTCGCCATCGCTTTCGCTCCTTCTCCTCCCCATTCTTCTATCTCTTTCTCTCCCCCATTTCCTCTCCTCTTCTCATTATCCGTGTCTCCTTCCCCCCTCGTCTGCTCCCCCTCATTATCCTTCTACTCCCCTCCCTCTCTCTCCCCTTCTTCCTATTCTTCGCCGTATTCCAGTGACTCCCCTCCATCTCCCTCTCCCTCTCACATTGTCGGCCACTCTCCCTACCCTCCTACCTCCTTCCTCAACCCTCCCGTTCCTCCCTTCTCTCCCGTCCCCATCTCTCTCCCATTCATACATTCTGCCCCTCCCCCCCCCTTCCATCTCAATCTCCCCTCCCCATCTCTCTCCCTCTCCCTGTCCTACCTTCTGCCCATCTCCCCTCCCTCTTCCTTCTCAATCTCCCCTCCCCATCTCTCTCCCTATCCCTTTCCTACCTTCTGCCCATCTCCCTTCCCTCTTCCTTCTCAATCTCCCCTCCCCATCTCTCTCCCTCTCCCTTTCTACCTTCTGCCCCTCTCTCCTCCCTCTTCCTTCTCAATCTCCCCTCCCCATCTCTCTCCTCTCCCTGTCCTACCTTCTGCCCTCCCCTCCCTCTTACTTCTCAATCTCCCCTCCCCATCTCCTCCCCCTCTCCCCCTTTCCCTACCTTCTGCCCCTTCCCTCCCTCTTACTTCTCAATCTCCTTCCCATCTCTCTCCCTCTCCCTTTCCTACATTTTGCCCTCTCCTCTCCCCTCCCCAATCGCCCCTTCCCACATCTCTCCCTCTCCTCCTCCCTGCGCCGCCCCGCCTGCCCCCCTTCTCCCCCCCCCCACCCCCCCCCCCCCCCCCCCCCCCCCCCCCTCTCCTACGCCGGTGCTGTTATACACCACTATACCATGTTGTCTAATGCTCGCCGGTATCCGGTAAGCACTGGTTAACCAGCTCCATTCTAATATCTAGGCGCTGCTTGGCTGCGGCTTTTTGTTCTGCGTTTTTGTCATGCATTTTTCCCTCGGTTAGACCACGGAATTGTGTCAGTAGAGTGCGGAAGCAGAAGAAGCAATAGTAGATTAAGGGGTTAAAAAACACACCCTCACACACACCCTCACCGACCAACAGAAACTTATTAAAAACCAGTGCTAGACACAGTGCGTTTTAATGCAAACTTTCTTTTCTCCTCTCGCCTCATTGTAATCGCTACCCCCCCCCCCCCCCCCCACACACACACACTCTCTCTCTCTCCCCGTTATTTGTGAAATGCAAAAGAAACCTCTCCAAAAGTATGTCACGGTTTTTCCCCACCCACCCACTACACACTCGGGCTTCTGTCATTAGATTCATATCTCCCCCCACCACGGTCCGTTTTATACGCTTTGTTTACATTGAAAAACGCGCGGTGGCGCCTCCTATCGAGGAATATTAAAAACAGCGCCACCTACAGACAAAACGCTAAAAACACACACACACACACACCAGCACACCCAACACCCACACCCACCGCAGCGCCATCTATATTCGTCCGCTAAAAACGTCGCCGTCACTCCGTGGCGGCGGGTGTGGGTGGGAGTTTGGGTGTGGGAGTGGGTGTGGCGGAGGGGGGTGGGTGTGGGTGTGGTGGAGGGGTGGGGGAGAGGGTGACGTTTTTGGAACATGTCTGCCGATGCTTGCTGCGTCCAAGAAAATGCGCAGCTTGCAGAAAAGCAACCCAAAAAAAGCAAACAGAAAGATTAAACAAAAACATCGACTGCACCCATCTGCCAGCCAGCCAGTGCAGTCGGGAAATAAATGAATAATTTTCTTTGCCCACCTGTAACCAGAGCAAATAAAAATAGGTCCTCATATCAGCAGGGAAATGGGAGGGGGTGTTGTCAGTGTGGGATGGAGGATGGGGAGAGAGGGAAAAAGCCGCCACCACAACAACACAGCTGGGTTGTTTTGAAGCCATTACCATGGTCGTCTGCACACAAAACAACAACGTCAGCTGGTGAGGTAGAATTAATATCACCATTGCCAGTATCTGTATGAATAGACATATATATATATATATATATATATATATATATATATATACACACATACATACATACATATATACTATTTGCATTCTACAATTCTCCACCCCTCTCACCACACACACGCGCGCGCGTGCGACTGGTTCAGCGGCGCCATATTCACGGTGTCGTCTGCAAGTCACCAAATGTCGTCTGCCTTTTGGGATGATTGACCACAGCGGGTTTTTTCTCACTAACAACATGTTTCATGTTATTTTTGCTCATGCACCAATAATTGACACAACATATGTTACATTTCTTTGCTCTATTTCCCCTGTTTGAAATGTAATTCTTTTTATTCAGATATGTTTAACCATTGTATCACCCGCAATAGCCAATGTTTACTTTTTGTAGTGGGGGGTCCCTAAGTCATTAAACTAACCAGGGATGAAAGTGGTCTCCGGGAAAAAAGCGGAAATGCTGATATTCTCCCATAGGCTTAGCATTGTCAGGGAATCGCTGAAAATTCCCGGAAGTCGGGTTTCATACATATTGGTATACGCTGATAGTGCTGCGCCGTTTTAGGCACGTATTAGTAGCATATGCTGATAGTGCTGCGGCGTTTGAAGCCATTAGTTGTATACATTGCTAGTGCTGTGGCGTTTGAACTCATATTAGTATACTCTGATGGTGCTGCAGCGTGAAAGAACGTATTGGTTGGTTGGTTGTTGGAGTTTTATGTCCTGGCAACATATAAGGTCATACATAACAGGACTGGCACAACATATTATTATGCAGTTATACTAGTTATAGCTACAGGAAAAATCCCGGAAATCCGCGAAATCACGGAGATCTTTCATCCCTGAACTAACAAAGAAAATATGCTACATCGACTACTATTACTATCAATCCTACTTCTACCAACCCTACTACTCCTACCAATCCTACTACTCCTACCAACCCTACTCTTCCTACCAATCCTACTACTCCTACCCACCCTACTCTTCCCACCAATTCTACAATGTTAGTCACATTTCTTCCTCTACTTCTACGGTTACTCATATTACTTTCTCTGCTTATACAGTGACTCACAATTCTTCCTCTACGTCCTACTGTTACATACATTTCTTTCTCTACTTCTACTTCTACTCCCACTTCTACTCCCACCACCACCAATACAACCACCACCCCTGCCCCCATTGCTGTCATGGCTAGACCTATCACTAGACCTACCACTCTGACCTACCTAGATAAAAGATTCACCCTCTACTGACAGGTCAGGGGTGAAAACCAACCCATTAGAAAAGCTGGCGAAGAATTTTGACATGCTGGGGAAATTAATTGAGTGAATAATGTCTTAATTTAAGAAGCAATATTTATTCTTTATGTATGTCTTCATATTTACCCGCTAGGTTTGAGTTGGAAAATATAATAAAACATATACTCTAATGCAATTTAAAAGTGAAATCGCCGGCATTTTATCGCTGCCATCTTGTCTTTTTGCATTCTCTCTGATTTCACCAACTCTGCGCCGATATATGTAGCCATTTGATCCTGGAACAAGAGTTTCTACTTCCTGTTCCATGCTAAAGCTATTTTCGCCCGTATTTACACTTCTTTGTGGCTCACCTGTGTACTTACTACAAGTACATGGTGAATCTGTTATCTATGACCTACCCTGCTCGGCCAAATCTATCGCTGAAGGACTAGGTAAACTCAACTCCCACCTATTGCTACAAACCCTCATTGCTGAAATAGTATGCACCGAAGCCACCTACAACGTACCCAATTATTGAAAACATCCTACATTTTCTTAATCCAACTTTTCTAAAACTACTGCCATCACAATTGCTACTGCAACTAATCCAACCCCAAGTGCACATGCGCACAGCCCTCTCCCAGGCCACCAGCACCACCTCTAGCACCACTAGCACCACTAGCACCACCACCACCAGAGGCAGACCTGATAATCACTTCTTGCAAATGAGATGTACAAAAAAAAGCGGGCGTTTCCAATGTAGTGATTTTATTCTCCAATGAGGCCTGGTGCAGTCGAAATGAGCCGGTGAGTTGCCTATTAATACCGTATGGGAGAGGCGATAGTGTCACTGGATGAATGATAAATTACAATTATTTCTGGGCCTGACGCCGTTTTTTTCTCCTTTCCCACCCACCCTCTCTCATTCTCCTTCGCCGTCTCTCTCTCCCTCATACTCGCTCTTTCACTCTCTCGCTCTCATTTCTTCACTTTCTCACTCTTTCATTGTATTTTGCGCTCTTCCTCTCATCCACTCTCTCTCTCTTGCTCCCTCGCTCTCTCACTCCTTCACTTTCTCACTCTTTCATTCTATTTTGCACTCTTCCTCTCATCCACTCTCTCTCTCTTGCTCCCTCGCTCTCTCACTCCTTCACTTGCTCACTCTTTCATTCTATTTTGCACTCTTCCTCTCATCCACTCTCTCTCTCTTGCTCCCTCGCGCTCTCACTCCGTTACTTTCTCACTCTTTCATTCTATTTCACACTCTTCCTCTCATCCACTCTCTCTCTCTTGCTCCCTCACTCCCTCACTTCCTCGCGCTCTCCCCTCGCTCTCCTGCACGCTGCTCACTCCCCCATTCTCAGTCACTCTCATGTTCCCTCTCATGTTTCCCCTCTCTTGATTATCTTACTCTATTTCCTTCTCTCTCGCTGATTCACACTCTCTCTCTCACTCTACCATTCTAACTCTTGCTCTTTCATTATCTCATGCATTCTCGCGCTCTCCCTGTCTTGTAGTTGTACTCGATCGCGCTCTGTCACACTCTCTCTCATCCCATGCTCCTCTCGATCACCTTGTTTCGTTTTTTTGTTCGTTCTCTCCCGTTCTGTCTCGGTCTCTCTCGTTCTCACTCGTTCACTCGATCGTTCTCTATAGGTTTCTCCCGTTCTCTCCATTCTCTCTCGTCCTCTATCATCCTCTCGCCTTCTCGACCGTTCTCACTCGTTCTCTCGTCCTTTCTCGCCCTCTCTTGTCCTCTGTTGTCCTCTCCTGTCCTCTGGTGTCCTCTATTATCCTCTGTTATCCCCTCTTATCCTCTCGTATCCTCTCTTATCATTTCTTACCCTCTCTTATCCTATCGCGTCCTCTCTTATCTCCCTTATCCTCTATTATCATATATTATCCTATCTCGTCCTCTCTCGCCCGCTGGTCATCTCTCATTCTCACTCATTCTCTCTCATTCTCTCTCGATCTCACATTCTCTCTGGGTCCCTCTCTTTCTCTTTCACCCTCTCGTTCTCTTTCTCTCGTCCCCCTCTCTCTCTCTCCCTCTCTCTCTTCCCAAGTTTTGTCAAGTGCATGCCAGTTTCCGACCAGGTTGTCCCGGACCGTGGCAGTAGACCTGAGGACGAAGCCTGCTAATTAAATCGGGTATAGCACCGAGGTTGGTGTCGGGGGTGGGAGGGGGTAGAGAGCTTGTTGGCTGGGTTAATTAGCTGCGTGGTGCAGGGTGCAACGGAGGGGTTGCATGGGGTGCGAATGGGTGCGTGATGAGTTGCGTGGGCGTGTGGGTGTGTGGGCGTGTGGGCGTGTGGGCGTGTGGGTGTGTGGGCGTGTGGGTGTGCGGATGTGGGTGAGGGGAGGAGGTGAGGTGTGAGATAACACTTAGTGTGTGTGAGAGGGTCCAATTATCTTATAATAGACTTAAGGCGGCGAGAAGTGAAACTCTAATTAAGGAATATAGGACTGGCGCAGACGCGGTTAATTTGTGAGGCGGCCGGTAGAGGGCCCGCAGTGAGATCCAGGGATAAAATAGATGGCAGAAACTGGGGGAATGACAGCGAGAGGGAGATCGGGGGTGAGGGAGAGGGAGATGGAGAGGGAGATATGGGAGTGGGAAGAGAGGGAGAGTGGGGAGAGGGAAAGGAGAGGGAGTTGTACAGGGGTGGATGGCCCCAATGACACGGAGAGGGAGAGGGAGAGGGAGAGGAGAGAGAGATGGGGGAGAGGGAGGGGAGGGGGTGATGTAGGGGGAGAGGGAGGGGGAGAGGAAGTGGGAGAGGAAGGGGCAGAGGAAGGGGCAGAGGGATGGGGGAGAGGGAGGGGGGAAGGGAGAGAGGGAGGGGAAGAGGGAGAGAGATGAGGGAGAGGGAGAGGGGAAGGAGAGGGAACGGTGGATAGGGAGAGTGGGGAGAGGGGTAAGAGAAAGAGTTGTATAGGGAGAGAGGGATCGGTGGTAGAGAGAGGGAGCGCGGGTAGAGGGAAAGGAGAGGGAGTTGCAGAAGGGGGAGGGAGAGGACGAGGGGAAGAGAGACTGAGAGCAGGGAGAGGGAAATGAGAGTGAGTTGCACCGCGAGGGACGGAGAGGGAGCGGGGGTAGAGACAGGGAGAGCGGGGAGATGGGATGGAGAGGGAGGTGCACAGGGGGAGAGGGAGATGCAGAGGGGGTAGAGAGAGGGAGAGCGGGGAGAGGGAAAGGATCGGAGGGGGCATAGAGGAGAGGGAGGGGGTAGAGCGGGAGAGCGGGGAGAGGGAAATGAGAGGGAGTTGCACAGGGGGAGAGGGAGAGGGAGAGGGAGAGGGAGAGGGAAAGGGAGGGGATGATTCAATCACAGACAATTGGTCTTCCTTATTCCACTGCTCCTTGCCTTATCCTGGTAATCCCAAGCACCAAGCTAGCTTCCAACAAGAACCCATTTTTAAGCCATTGGTTCGAATCGGACAGGGTTTAGAACCCACAGGTTCGAATCCCACGACATGGGAAGCGGACGGTCAACTCCATCAGCCATCCCGTCTATTCCAGCTTCCTGTAGTTGTTCTACTCACTGCGCTGGTTGCTGGTCCTATTACTACTATCCAAAGCATTAGTTGTCCTACCGAAAACACCAGTTATTGTAGCTGTTTTTGTGGGTGGCAGTTGACTACAGGAATAGGTCTATTGAAGCTTCTGTAAAATCACAAATCAGGCAAACACCGCTATGCCTCTCCGCCTCTCCGCCTCTCCGCCTCTCCGCCTCTCCACCTCTCCACTTCTCTGCCTCTCCGTCTCTCCACCTCTCTGCCTCTCCGCCTCCCCACCTCTCCACCTTTCCGCCTCTCCGTCTCCCCGCCTCTCAATCTCTGCGCATCTGTTCAAAGTCGCTTCCGGTGTTAAGTGATTGATTGAGCCAGCTTATCAATCAAAACAAAAAAAGCCAGCTTTTCAATCAAAGGAGAACATGGAGGATATATTTCGCTGGTGTGCAGCTGACCGCGTCTGGGCAGTTGGCACTGGGGACGCAGAGAGGGGGCGGGGACTGGATCAATGTCGACATGTGCCTGGTCTGTGGGGGCATTGCGGTTTGGTCGGCCATGTCAGATTAGAGAAGAATAAGTTAACATTGTAGGTGTTCAATATCTCCGCAAGGTAACTACTTCATTCGTCGTCCTCATATCCATATATGAAAAAATCCTCCGGTGCGACTGACAGTTGTCGATACCCGTTGGAGGGGAGGTGGGCCGCAGGTGGTGCCACCAGTCAAGTGCGGGGTCTTACAGAGAATAACAATGGTAATCAAATAATATAATATATAATGGAAAGAATTCCATTCGTATTTGTATACTCGCATAATACGTTATACATCACATATACAACTTCCGAGCGTATGGAGTGTGTGCCCCCCCCCCACACAGAGGGGGGGGGGGGGCGTAGCGGATGCTGGGAGACCCGCCGCAATACACTGTACACCTTATTACACGTGATAAGGGGCTTATGACTATCCATATATGCATGTATATATATATTATATATAATTCTTATATTTGACATAAACGTTTGGAGAATTATTTAATTATTTATTAGGCGATTCACACGAGTATATTATTAATGAACCGTCATCGTCCAGCTGCTTTGCTGCGGACCTACTGGGCCCAATGGCTTCCGACGCCTGTTGCTGTATTTGAATCATCAGTTGCCGTCCATTTTTTTGCTTTTTGATTGAATTAGGTAGGGCATTTATCACTCAGTACGGGGTCGAATAAACAAACCAACCCAATCCGTTGGTCTCCTTGTCATTTCCTAGGGGAGTAAGCAACAACTGGAGGAGGAGTGGGCAGATGGTATGGGGCAGAGGGGGGCCACCTGGAGGGAAGGAGGGGAGGGGAGGAGAGCTGCTTAGAGCAGCCAGTCTGCCATCCATGCCGCACACCAACCACCAGCAACCACCTACCAACAACTACAAGGAAAGGTCACAGACGGTTGGAGAAGACAATATAGCGATACAGGATAATTACATTCCATCATAATACATGCATAAGACTTTATACATAATATATATAAATATATATATATATATATATATACCTACACCTAATGCATCATGTGTCATATATATGTGCGTATATGTGAATAATATTTGTATGCATTAGGTATATATATTAATATATAAATGTATATGTGTATATGTTGTATATGTTTACATGTATATATGTTTATATGTTCATATGTTGATAAGTTTACAGGTTTATATGTTTATATTTGTATATGTTGTATATGTTTACATAAGTATATTTTCATATGTTTACATTTCGACATAACTTCCGATATTCCGCAGATGTACTAGGGACCAAGATATATATATATATATAGATTAGTTAGACGAATCTTACCTGGGTATAGATGATGGATAACTATTGTTTTACCGAGGTAGAAGCCTCGGTTAGACGTGGGCGAGGGAGAAGGAAGCACATCCGGGTCCAGCAATCTTTACCTACTAATTCAGGATAAAAATGATTCTAAAAAACAACCTAAGGTCAAGTGACCTCATGCTAAATTGAGTGATTGACTAGACGTGGCAGGGCGTGGTGGGTGGGCCCTCGCCCACGTCTAACCGAGGCTTCTACCTCGGTAAAACAATAGTTATCCATCATCTATACCCAGGTAAGATTCGTCTAACTAATCTATTTTACCTCGGTATGCCGCCTCTGGCTAGCCGTAGGCTAGGGAGACCTTTACGTAAAATAATTTTTATCCTGATATTCTTGTTTTGTTATTATTCTTTAGTGATTATGTCTTATGTATGCAACAATGGAAAAGCGATTTGTATGGCAAAAAAGAGGAAAAACCAATGTTTTTCTTACCTCTCTCTTTCAGTTGGTGAGTAGCCTGTGCGCTATAGGCTGAGGCTTCTCTAGTCGTTTGTGGTAATGTCTAGCAAACGAAGTAGCGGTTTTCCATCCCGCGTGAGCTAGGATCCGTTTAACGGAGATGCCTAGCAATCTTGCCTTGGACACCATTGCACCACGTGTAGAGTGCGATGAGTACCTGTCTGTATTTACTCCCGCCAGTTTTAACACATTCATTGTCCATCGGGCGAGGGTATCCCTGGAAATGGCCTTGTGTGGCTTAATAAAGCTGACCAATAGCTGTCTTGAGTTTCTTATTAATCTTGTCTTGGATATATAATTTCGTATCGCAGATACGACACATAACTTGCGATCCTGAGTGAAACTGGACACCCCTATCGTAGAAAGGGGGTCACCTAATCGGTTTGATTTTAATAAAGTTGATAAATCAAACGTGGCCTCTTTACTGTCAATTTCTAGACCATTCAGCGACAGGGCAACTATAGTTTGGCCTCTGTGTCCAGTGACCAGGAGAAGCAAAACTGCGACTTTGAAACCTAAAAGTTTAACGTCCAGAAACTTATTTTCTGGCCATTTCTTGAAGAGGTTGAACACTAGAGAAACATCCCAAAACCTATTATATTTGGGTTTAGGCGGATTCCTCTGATAAATTGATCGTATGATCCAACAAATAACATGGTGTTTACCCATTGTTTGTCCATTAACCCGCGGTAGGATTATCGACAGAGCACATCTGGCAGCGTTAATAGCGCCATATCCTAGGCCTTCGTCCTCTAGGTAACGTAGGAAGAGTCCTACCTGGGATACTGTGGGAGTCATTGGCTTGACTTTCTTAAGCAGGCAATAAATACCCCATTTCTTTAAATACGTAGTATACATTTTCACCGTTCCTTTTCTCCACGCATCATCAACCAAACGCTGTTGTGTAATTTTGTCTAAGCCAAACTGTTCTAAATATTTATTTAAAAAAGGAATGCCACTAACGGAGTTGTCGACACGTTTCCGTGGCGTTCTAGTGGTCCCTGATGTTTGAGGTTTCCTCGGAATCTTGGGAAGCGAAGGCTGCTTTTGGCTGTGGCTAGTAACGTCGGTAGCCACGGTTGCGTGTGCCACTCGGGGACGATGAGTATGGCGTGTGTCCCCTCCATTTGAATCTTTCTGGCGACTTTGCTAATGATAGTAAAGGGGGGGAAAATGTAAAAGAAATGATGTCGCCACTTTAGGGAGAAGGCATCAATGTGCCAAGCATTGGGTTCCGGGTGCCACGAAACATATTTTGGAATTTTAAAGTTATTACGCGAAGCGAACAAATCGATCTGAGGTGAACCCCATGTGTGACAAATGTGTTTGAAAATGGATGGATTAAGTGACCACTCTAAGTGATCATGGAACTGGCGACTCATCTTGTCAGCTAGACAATTTTGTGTGCCTGGAATGTGATTAACAGTTAACCAGACATCAAAGGTTTGAGCCCAGTTCCAAATGAGAAGTGCCATTGCATTACATTTAATCGATTTTGTACCTCCCATATTTCTGACATAAGCCATAGCTGTGGTGTTATCCGTGAGGATACGTACATTATTTTTGGGTATTTTTACTAGACTGGTTAATCCCAAGTAAATGGCCCTTAGTTCTAGAACGTTAATATGATCGGGGAGTTCCGATTCTAGCCATCTTCCTCCCGTTGCTACATCATTTTGATGTGCTCCCCACCCTTGGAGAGACGCGTCAGTGGTAACGGTAGTGTCAGGCTCTCCCATTCTAATGGGATTGGGGGAA
This sequence comes from Branchipolynoe longqiensis, assembly GCA_030323885.1. NCBI lineage: Eukaryota > Metazoa > Annelida > Polychaeta > Phyllodocida > Polynoidae > Branchipolynoe > Branchipolynoe longqiensis. Next base: position 1,074,258 of record JASIRB010000040.1, on the reverse strand, counting down.
TGGTCAAAGTGGTTTAGCCACCAATCAATGTCGGCTAGGCCGTTCTCCGAAATAAACATGGTCTTTTCAAAGTTTCCCTTTGCGCGGGCCAGCGCCAAATTTTTATCAATTTCGAGGGATTTTATGTGTGCCGCTCCGTATAGAATAGCTGGACTATACGAAACCATGACCCCGATAAGGACCGCGACCTGTCTAATCTTTGGCCTAGAAGTGTCTAACAGCTGTATCGCTGTGCGGTAAAGCTTATCTTTCTTTTGGCGTGTAAGCGAAACGGTCATAGCCGTGGTGTTCAGAATGAACCCGAGACACTTAAGCTCCTGAGTAGGAGAAAAAACTGATTTCTTGTTATGTATGAAGAAACCCAATTTGGTGAAAATTTTGCATAAATCTTTAACAGCGAGTTCACATTGCGTGAAAGATTGGCCCATAATAAAAGAATCATCTATGTATGGAAACATACAATGCCCCAATTTTGCCATGTGTGCAAAAATTGGTTTCAACAACTTAGTAAACAGACGCGGTGCGCAGGCCAAACCATTAGGTAAACATGTAAATTCAAAAAGTTGGCCATTCCAGAGAAAACGTAGGTATTTCCGATCTGTCTGGTGAATAGGAACGGTGTAGTACGCATCCCTTAAATCAACACTCGCTAGCCAACACCCTGGGGTAATTAAATCACGAGCTGTTTCTAAAGAAAACATTTTGAAATGTTTGTATTCAATGATTTCATTCAACTGAGTTAAATCTAAAATCATTCGGATTGAACCATCAGGTTTAGGAGTAGAGAAGATATTGGAAATATATTCCCCTTCAGTATGTTCAACTCTGTTGACAATGCCCTTAGACTCAAACAGTAGAACCTGGTGATCTAGCTGAGATTTTTCTAGTGAATTAAACTGATACGGAAAAGGCGCTCTCTTTTGTATAGGCAATTGTGTGAAAGGGATGTGAATGCCTTTAACAATATTCAGGACCTCTGGATTAGTGGTTAACTGTTGCCATTGATGTAAACAATTAGAAACATTCCCTGCTTGAAAAAGGCTTACTTCAGTTTGAGTTTCCTCCGTGACCATTGTAGGGTCAGGAGGCTGCACTGTTTGTGTGGAAATCTCTACTTGTTCCCTTGTTTCGGGAACTGGGGCTTGGGAACGAAATCCCTCTTGTAGCCGCGGTTGTCGTTCCAGTTTGAGGCCGGCCTGTCGCCTCGGCCCCTTCCTCGCTGGTTGAACTGGAAGGACGGTCCGCCCCTGAACGGCCTTCCTCCTCTGCGGAATCGAAAATCCGTCCTAGACTTTCTGAACCCTGCTGGGTTTTGGAAGCGACGACTCTTTGCTTCAGTGTTTTTAGCACTCTTGTAGTCGACCTCTACCTGTTTGTACAGGTAAGCTAGCTGACCCCCAAACATCTTGGATTTATCAAGCGGTTTGCTCTTGATAGGGGTAGGTCCGGAATACACGGTGTATTCCTTACCATCATGGTCCGTTACCTTGTTAGAGCGGGCAACCTCTTTTCCGGCATCTGTGGTGACCGATTTGAAAACGTTTTCAAATCTCCGATGGGTCATGTAGTTACTAGCGGCTGCTAACAAAGCTATGCCCCGGTCCATAACCCGCGCCAAAGACGAGAACTTGTTCTCTGTCTGCATTCTGTTAGCCACAGGGATAACAGACGTCAAGGCACCCAAAACTGCCTTATGGATCAGGCAGAGGGAAGTTTCATAACGACGGCGTTCGTCGGAAAGATGAATGCCGGAATCCATCTCTTTGAAAACCGAAGCAGGAATGCCCTTAACTCCTGAAATCTGCTCAGTCAACTTGTTGATGACTTCGATCGGTTTAAACGTAGTGAAATGGCTATTCACCGTTTTGCGCATCATGGTAGTGGTGCGCACTTTCTGAGCTTTCTTTTTGACAATTTTCTTGCCAGCTTTAACGCCTATTTTGGCGTAGACACCCGCTCGTTCCGTGTCGGAATCCGACTCGGTGGAAGAAGAGTCGGACGACGAGTCTGAAGAAGAGTCCTTCTTCTTCTTCTTCTTCTTCTTTTTGGACTTTTTGGAGCGCTTAGAGTTCGCTTTCTTTGTGAACTCGTCACCAGAACTGCTCACTGGGCGGCGTTTCTTGCCCCGCGCTTTCGGTTTCGGAACCTCAGGTGCCGAAAGCGTGTCCTCTTCGTCCTCAGAAAAGTCTTCCCAATCCTCATCAGGGATTTGGGAAGGATCTGGAAAGGTCTGCGCCTGGAAAAGGCGCATCTTCTCCTCCATCATCTCCGCCATTTTCGCCTCCCACCCCACTGGTTGAGGGGCGTGATCACTGTCTTGATCCGAGGCATGAGCCCCAGGATGTGGGGACGGCGGAGCCGTAGCCGGTGGAGACGAATCGTAATCCGTCGGGGGGACACCCACCGCTGCAGCGGGCGGCTTATTCCGGCGAGTGGCCATCGGGAACTGTAACGAAACCAAAGCGTTACTAACCCGGAATCATCTCAACTACACAAGTGTAAGCCAGTAAACTGGGTTGAGGAACATGGTACAGAGAACGTGTTTTGCAACGTGTCAGTACAGGCGTGAAGCTAAATTTGCCGTAGGTGTGTGGTAACGAAACCAACCAAACGGAGGGCATCGATCGTGAGATCGGCCCCTCTCTCTGTTCCGTACACTTCTCCCACCTGTGGCTACAGCGCCAACAAGTTGGAGAAAATATTACGAAACTCGGAGGTTCGCCTTAAACCGGTCAGGGGTGTTTATAAAAAACACCCAGAAGCATCCCCAACATCATCCTCTATTAGGATCCGGGAGACTTTTCTTAGGAAATGAGCAACTCGGGTTGCCATTTCTCCCTGTCTGAAAAACAGGTGTCGATAGAACTCAGTATCGGTTTCGTTTGTGCCAGCGGCACGCAATGTTCTATCCGTAAGTTAAAAAACGTACAAAGTCCAAACAGGACTGAAGAAAGTTCTGAACTTTCATAAAAAGATGCTATAGAGCATGATAAACAAAGTTATCGAAGAAAACAGTACTTACTTTTGGATAAAAGCAGTAGTAGTAGATAAATCCTGTGGAGCAACTCACAAACGTCCTCCCGTTGTGAGTTACTTATGCTAATTGCTGGACCCGGATGTGCTTCCTTCTCCCTAGCCTACGGCTAGCCAGAGGCGGCATACCGAGGTAAAATATATATATATATATATATATGTATATATACGTATGCATATATATATATATACACACATAAACAAATATATAAAATGTATATATGTGGTGGGTGGGGAAAAACCATGACATATTCATAACCACCACATCAATAACCAGTCGCTTCGATAATCGACCGATCAGCCATTGTGACTATCCACTTCCGCTCCCCTCCCCCTCCCACACCCTCCCACCCCCCTCCCACCATGCCACACAACATCCGGGCCCAGCGGCTGAGCGGACAGACACCCAGAAATCTCCTGCGCTGGAGGTACGTTTCAAAGTACTACATCAAAGCACTTCCGTCAATAATCATTTTAAAGTTTCCTTTATCAAATATTCACCAGGGGACCTACTCGCCCAGCTCCCCCATCCTCCCCCCCTCCTCCCCCTCACCCGCCACGCTTATCCCTCACACCCAGCTCTATCCAGGATCCCCCCCCCCACCCCACCAGCCCCCATCCCCGCCCACAGCCTCCTCCTCACGAGTCTCTAGTATCCAAGAAAAGTGACTTCTTTAAAAATGTTAAATTCCATTCAAAGGAACTACCCCCTCTCCACTCCCCCACCCCCCTCTCCCCCTCCACCCTCCACCCTCCGCCTCCCCACATCCTCCCCCCTCCCCATTTTTACCAATTATGTGCATCTTCTCGTGGGACATACTTGGGGCGGCAGATACTTTTTCTCTTCTCCATTCGTTACGCTCTCTGCTCCGCTTTCTACCCCCTCCCCCCCCCCTCCCCCTTCCACCACTCCCCCGTTCCCAGCATCCCCCATCTCTGATGCTGTATAACTTTCATTTTCATATTAGTCCCGATGCCGAGGGGGTGGGAAAAAGCTGGCCGGCAGCCACTCCCTCCGGTGCCCGCGTATAAATATTTTATTGGCTTGCTTGGGGACCGGCGGACCGCCGACCATTACTCTATAAGGTATTTTTCTTTTCGAGAGAGATTGTAAATTTGGTTTTGCTTAAAACTATTACGGCCGACATTTGTCGGCTGATTTATCTATGTCATTAAAAGAGGCAGCTACTGCTTGGCAGAGAAGGAGCCCACCAACGATACCCCCCCGCCCCCCCGCACACTTACACACCAACCCCTGATCCATTACCACACCAACTACCTCCTACTCCACACACCACCTCCTCACCCCCCACCCCCTTACCATACCAATCACCTCCTTCTCCACCCTCCACACACCAACCCGTCACCATCCCGCCTTACCATACCAATCACCTCCTTCTCCATCCTCCACACACCACCACCTCACCATCCCGCCTTACCATACCAATCACCTCCTTCTCCACCATCCACACACCACCACCTCACCATCCCGCCTTACCATACCAACCACCTCCTTCTCCACCCTCCACACACCACCACCTCACCATCCCGCCTTACCATACCAACCACCTCCTTCTTCACCCTCCACACACCACCACCTCACCATCCCGCCTTACCATACCAATCACCCCTTCTCCACCCTCCACACACCAACCCATCACCATCCCGCCTTACCATACCAATCACCTCCTTCTCCACCCTCCACACACCACCACCTCACCATCCCGCCTTACCATACCAATCACCTCCTTCTCCACCATCCACACACCACCACCTCACCATCCCGCCTTACCATACCAATCACATCCTTCTCCACCCTCCACACACCACCTCCTCACCATCCCACCTTACCATACCAACCACCTCCTTCTCCACCCTCCACACACCACCACCTCATCATCCTGCCTTACCATACCAACCACCTCCTTCTTCACCCTCCACACACCACCTCCTCACCATCCTGCCATACCATACCAACCAGCTCCTTCTCCACCCTCCACACACCACCACCTCATCATCCTGCCTTACCATACCAACCACCTCCTTCTTCACCCTCCACACACCACCACCTCACCATCCCGCCTTACCATACCAATCACCTCCTTCTCCACCCTCCACACACCACCACCTCACCATCCCGCCTTACCATACCAACCACCTCCTTCTTCACCCTCCACACACCTCACCATCCCGCCTTACCATACCAATCACCCTTCTCACCCAACACCCCTCACCATCCCGCCTTACCATACCAACCACCTCCTTCTTCCACCCTCCACACACCACCACCTCACCATCCCGCCTTACCATACCAACCACCTCCTTCTTTTTTTTCCAATCACCCCTTCTTCACCCTCCACACACCAACCCATCACCATCCCGCCTTACCATACCAATCACCTACTTCTTCAACCCTCACACACCACCTCACCATCCTGCCTTACCATACCAATCACCTCCTTCTCCACCCTCCACACACCAACCCCTCACCATCCCGCCTTACCATACCAACCACCTCCTTCTCCACACCCCCACACACCACCTCCTCACCATCCCCCTTCACCATACCAACCACCACCTTCTCCACCCCCCCCCCCACACTCACCACACGCCCATCACCACCCCCATTCACTATTCCAGCCACCATTTCTCCATCTCCCGCCACACACCCATCACTCCCACCCATCACCACCCCCTCACCCACCATACCAGCCACACTTTCTCCATCTCCTCCCACACACCCATCACTCCCACCCATCACCACCCCCTCACCCACCATACCAGCCACACTTTCTCCATCTCCTCCCACACACCCATCACTCCCACCCATCACCACCCCCTCACCCCACCATACCAGCCACACTTTCTCCATCTCCACACACCCATCACTCCCACGCCCTCACCACCCCCTCACCCACCATACCAGCCACACTTTTCTTCCATCCCCCAAACCCATTCACTCCCACCCATCACCACCCCCCCCCTCACCCCCCATACCAGCACACTTTCTCCATCCCCCCCCCCCCAAACACCCATCACTCCCCACCTCCTCACCATTCCCCCTCACCAAACCAATCCCCCCTTCTCCATCCCAACACCCCACCCCTTCCCCACCTCCTGACCATCCAACCCACCCATTCCCCATTTTCCACTCCCACCCCCCCCCATCCACCACCACCACCACCTCCCTCGGCCCACTCCCCCCTTCTCTCACTCTCACTCTCTCACTCTCCCTCCCGCCCTCCGATGCTGTTGGTACAAAAAAAAAAGAACACAAAACAACAAATAAAAGCAATAAAAAATTCAAACAAAAACACAACAGAAGCGATACCATCAATAACAATAGAGCGGAGAGACCAGGGTTCCATTATAACAAAATCAACTTTATGGCGGCCATGTTTATTTAGACAAATTACCACCAACAGTCGCGGCCCGAATCGCACCACACCTCGCTCGAGCACTCTCTGCTGGCGGGTGGGAGGAGTGTGTGGGGGGGGGGGGGTGAGAAGGAGGGAGGGGGGAGGGGCAGTGAGGGTAGGGGTGGGGGACATTTGTCCTGAGACACACACTTCCGCTGCTCTCGGCGCGAAGTCGTCTGGGCCGCGCCGCGTCCGCTCGCGCTTGTATCTGCCTGCGCATGCGCATGCGGGCTGCGCACTGTGCACTGAGCATGCGCACTGCAGCCAGGGCCATCAATAACGTGCGCGCGCAGCTCACGCGGGGGTGCGGGCCGCACTGTCAGGTGGTGCCGAGTTTTTGCTTAAAAGTTTAATTAAAACAATGGTGCCGTGCCCATCA